>VWPU01013546.1:0-79957 GCA_013398955.1 Callaeas wilsoni
GTGCCGGACCCACCGCCAGGACGACCCTCCCGTCGCACGAGCTCGTGGTGCAGAACCGCTCGCGAGCGTTCAGGAGCCGCACGAGCTCCGCGGCGCGCGCGTCCAGAGCGCGCTTCCGGCTGGGGTCGGGCCGCGCGAGCCGCTGTGCCTTGCGCCGCGCGAACGCCGCCATCGCGAGGGAACGGCGGCCCACGAAGGACAAACCTCCGCGCGCGGCCGAGCGGCGGGGCGGGGCGCGTGGTGGTGCGGCCCCGCCCTCCTCCGCGCGGGCGGCGGCGCTCCGCAGGTAGGCGGTGGACGCGGGGCTCTCCGGCGCTCCCTCAGGTAGACGGGATGGGAAGGCGGCAGCTCTGCGCTACTCGTGCCGGACTCCGCAGCCACGGCGGACGCCGCCAGGCCTCAGGCGGCGATGGCTACTGGGGCGGCTCGAAGGGGCGGGGCCTGATCGTAAGGAGCGCTTCCGGGGCACGGCTTGACCACGAGGCGGCCCAAGGGGCGGGGCCTGGCGGCGGAACGGTGTGGTGGGGCGCGCCCGGTAGAGGCCCGTCGTGCCGGGGCCGCGTCGTGTCGGCCGCGGCCGGGCCCTTCTCACCCGGCGGTAGGCCCGCTGGCCGCGGGGCCCTGGCTGTGTTTCCCGTCCTCTGCGTGCCCGGGATCCCGGAAGGTGCTCCGAGCGGGGAGGCCCAGGGCAGCTCGGGGCCTTCCTTTGTCCCCGTTCCCTCCCCTCCCTCTGTTTCGGTTCATTATCACAAGATCGACCCGCACTTCGGCCCCGGGGTGTGTGCCGTGTTCCAGGAGGTGTCCGCAGGGCGTCTCCTGGTGGCTCACGCTCCCTGTGACCTCAGCACGTACCAAGGATCTCATTGTTTTTTTTCCCAGATCCTCTGGTCGCCATGTCAGCCACCAGGAGTGTGATGAGAGCGGTCCGAGTGTTTGAATTTGGTGGCCCTGAAGTGCTTAAACTCCAGTCAGATGTGTTAGTTCCTGTTCCAAAAGAAAACCAGGTATATGTGAGCTCTGTGAAGGGAAGTAGTGATAATGAGTTTTAACGGGTGCCTGCAGGACAGAATGAGGGATACAACCCAGAACTCTACACCTAGAGTATGTGAGGTTTGATCAGAGTGTTCATACTCCTTGTGATATCATGCTTAACAAATGTGGGCTCTTTACTCTTCGGTGGGCTGTATATTTCACATCAAGATCTTCCTGAAATTAGCTTCAGTTTGATATTGCAGTAAAAATGCTACAATGCCGTGCTGTGAATTCAAGGCTACATCTTTTTAGTTATTGCTTAAGAAGTGTCTCTTCTTTTAGGTATTAATTAAAATCCATGCCTGTGGGGTAAATCCTGTCGAGACATATATTCGTTCTGGGACTTACGCCAGGAAACCAGCTTTACCCTACACTCCTGGCTCAGATGTGGCTGGGGTGATCGAAAGTGTTGGGGAACACGTGACTGCATTCAAGGTATTTACACATGGGGGTGTAATTCAGTGTTGTTTCATGTGTCCTCTTTGGCTGATTGCTGTGTTACTGTACCTGGTTTTGTTGCTTATAATCATGTAATCTATTCAAGGGGAGAATCCCCTTCATGGACTGGTAAAAGCACACAGTGGGATCCCATTGGCAAACCAGTCTGCTGGTGGGACTGTGAGGAGTGCTGTGCCCTTCTGAAGTTCAGAGGTCTCAGAAAAGGCACTGCAGTCTGTCTGCTTAAAGCAGTGATATCTGGTGTACAAAAGTTGGGGTTTGGAGTTATTTTTCTGGCATTGCAGAAATAGTTGAGATTGGATGCTTCTTGCTGAGGGTAGTAATTTCAAGCAGAACTGAAAACTTTTCTGTAAAGTATTTGAGAAATGGAAATTGCTTACTTATAAAGCTCCATAAATTCTGTTAATTGTTGCTAAAACTGTTCAAATACTGTATTACTCCCATCTAGTAATTTTACTTGGATTTCTCAGTGGGAAAGTCTTGGGACAGGAGAAGGCAAATATCAATTTGGTAAAAGATATCTGCGACATCTATTTAGTTTTTAAATCGGTTCTCCCATATAAGTCACTAGATGTTTGGTCCCAAACAAACATAAAAATTGTAGTTAAAATTAGTCTGGAATTTCCTGATTTGGAATTTATGTAACAATTTTGGGAGACCTGAGAGACTGGATTATCAAGAGAGAAGAACTATCTTTATTCATCTTTTCTTATCAGCAGTTTGCTGTATCTGCTATGTGTGACTTTTTGCTTCCTCTGACAATTGTGATGCTCTTGGCTTGAATGACAGAGAGATGTGTTAGGGTATATTAAGAGTATATATATTTCCGCATTTAAATAATTTAGAAGTGGTTTTTTTTGTGTTTGTAAAAGCTTTTGGGGTTTTGCATTTGGAATCTGTGGATGGAATTCCTGACTTCAGTCCGAGTTCATTAAGGTTCATGTTAATGAGGCAGTAGGTTTGTGTGTTACACTGCACGGTGGGGTTATAATTATGATACTTAGATTTAAGTATAAGAAATTATACGTTTTGTGTTGCATTGATGGTATGTATCAGCATTTATAAAAATTTCTTTGACAAATATAACTGGTTAGTTCTGATAGGAGAGCTGTTTACAATAGCCTAAACCTCTGTAAATTGGTCCTTAATGTTTATTAAGGAAAAAGTAAGGGAAGTTATTGATTCTGTGTGTTCTCGCCCTCCATTCTAGAAAGGTGACAGAGTTTTCACCCTTGAAACAGTGTCTGGAGGATATGCAGAGTATGCAGTTGCTGCAGCCAACAGAGTCTTTCCTTTGCCAGTCAAACTGGACTTCAGGCAGGGAGCAGCGATCGGAGTGCCCTACTTCACTGCCTACCGGGCCCTTTTCCAGAAGTAAGGCACCAAATCCGTGTTTGTGCACTTTAGTCTTTGATATTTACAGTACCGTAGTTCATATTTTCATTGTCCTGTAAAATGGGGAGGTTGATGAGTGGGAAATGTTTAAAAATGTTACACTGATGGAATTGTCAGCTAATTGTGACCTAGAAGCTTGTGACTGTGTTTTCCTGTTAAGTCTTTTTTCTTGAGAGAACATACCTGGAAAGGCTTCATGGAGTAAAATGTGTGACTCCCTTTCAGTACTCACTGGTATTTTAGCCAGGGAAGAAAAACAGTAATAGTTCTAATTTCCTCAGTAAACAGGCAGGTGCTGTGGAGCAGAACCACTGCTTTCCTGTGACAGGCCAAAGTCCTCAACTGAGGCTCAGTACCAGGCTCTCATGCATGGCTGCATGTTGCTTCAAGTTGTCAGTGAGAGGATTTATTTTGCCTCCTTGTTTTCCCATAAAGGCTTATGATATCTGATTAGCCATGAATTGAAATATAATTGCAACATAAATTGGAAACAATGCTGTGTGAACAAAGAGATTTGATGTCGGTATGTGCAGCCCCATACTCAGTCAGTATGTGCTGCAATCACAGTGCCAATATTTCTTGTGTTCTTCACGTAGAGGCTGTGCCAAAGCAGGGGAAAGCGTGCTGGTTCATGGTGCTAGTGGAGGGGTAAGTATTCCAAGGAGGCACGTGGTAGAGAACACTGCTCTCTGTCCTTGCATCTGCTTCTTCCTGGGATACGAGTTATGGTCATATTTGAATCAATAGATTAGCAGATTAAGTTTTTATTTCAGATACTCTAGGATACACTTTCTTAGAACAAACCGTGTTATTCCCAATAACTGTGAGAGTGCATGAGTGCTGGTGTGAGATCCCCAGTCAGAGGGTCACACACTGACCAGGTGTTTGCTGCAGGTGGTAGTTGGTCTGGAAGTTTTATAACTGATAGCAGAAAGCAGTAATTTTGCTATATGTACAAGTTGTTCTCAGTCCTCTGAGAATAAGTCACTGGTACAGGGCAACTGTGCATTTCTGGGATGTTTTTACCCATGAGCCAACAGCTGGCTGCACAAGGAAGGGTACTGGAATACATAAATCTGCAACTGAATGCTATATGAAATTGCACTTCCAGTATTCTTTGGGTTTTCGTGACAAACGTATTTTAGATCTCTATCACACAACATTCTAGTCTGATTTATCTCCCACACTCTGCACTTTCTTGCTCAGTTTCTGGTGATGCATCAAACAGCTGCTATGAACAGGCCATGTTTCCTTAATTATTTGTTAGACAACAAAAAGATGAATTCATATCTTATTCTGAGATACTAGAATGGCATTTAGCATCATAACTCTTTTTTAAAATTTTCATAAACTAAATGTAGTGTTTCTGTTCTTACTGGAGTGCAAAGCTGGTAGGAAACACTGAGAATTTACTTTCTAAAGAAGTCACATTAATAAAATTTGTGCCTGCAGATTTTCTTTGTGATCTATAATGCTGGTATTAATAGCAGGTGATTCTGTGAAGGGAAGAACTTCCTTGGATTTGTATCAAAAATATATGGCCCAGCTGTGACAGATACGTAGCATTCAGCATCTATGTATATCAAATGCTGATAGCTATTAAAAAACCACAAAAATTTACCATGCCTTTGTAAATACCTTTTCTTCTTTAAAGACTATTTGGCTGTCTTTAAGATCCAAATTCCTGGCTAAAAAAAAGTTACCAGACTAGCTTTTTAAATGGGGAAGTTCCGAGTCGCTGGTAGAATATTCAAAATTTAAAATTCTAAGAAAGACATAGGTAAAATAATTTTCTCTTTTGTTTTTTTCTCCCCTCAGGTGGGACTAGCGGCATGTCAGATTGCCAGAGCTTGTGGTTTGAAGGTTTTGGGTACAGCAGGAACTGAGGAGGGCATGAATGTGATCCTGAGAAACGGCGCTCACCAAGCCTTTAATCACAGAGACCCTAATTACATAGAGAGAATTAAGGTAGGCATATGTCAGGACTCAGGAATGCAGGTTGTGTTGTTCTTAACAAAATGTGAACAGTTGTTTGCAGAAGACCTTAAAGTAGATTTATGTAGGAGCAATAGTGTACTGCCTTTTTCATTTCTACACAAGGAAAAACTTTCTCAGGCTGGAAAAGCTGAGCTTTCCTCACAGGCAGTGGCACACAGAACTTCTTACATTCAGTGAATTCCAGTGTGGGATCACATCATAAGTTAGCACACCAAATGTGCTACAATTCAGCTCGTTAGCTGTCAGCTGCACTACAAAGGCTGTATTGAAAATTTAAACAATAAGCTGTAAAATGCATACTTTCGGTAGTGTTTGAAAGAAACGGTGGTACCCAAGCACTAAAATAACATCCTGTGTCCTGTACAGGCGTGCACAGAGCCGAGGGGAGTCGATATCATCATAGAAATGCTCTCTAATGTCAACCTGGACGCTGACTTGCAACTGCTGTCCTGCGCAGGAAGGGTGATGGTGAGTGTTTGTGTCCTGGGCCAGGAGGGTGACAGTGAGTGTGTGTGTCCCTGGGCAGGGAGGTGATGGTGGGTGCTTATGTCACTGACTTTGTGCATTCAGCATCACACTGAACAGCTCTGACTCGATACTTTGGACTCCTTTGGGCAGGTTGTGGGCTGCAGAGGACGTGTTGAGATAAACCCAAGAGACACAATGAGCAAGGAGTCCAGCATAATTGGAGTGAGTCTTTTTCTGGCAACTGAGGTAAGAAACATTTCTCTTTTAAAGTATACTTTATTGGCTTGTTCCAGCACCTCTCTATGTACAGTTAAAATTATTCATAGGAATGAAAGAATAATTTCACTGTAACAAACTTGTTAGTTCATTCCTTTATGTTTTGATTCAATCTCTGAACATCATGAAATATTTTCAGGTTGTGGAATTTGGTTTAGCTCTTGCATAAATTGTCAATACTGTTCTAAAATTCAAAGACCTTGTCATAAACACTATGTTTGTTACATGCAGGAGGAGAGGCAAGAATGTGCCACAGCAGTCCTTGATGGCATAGAAGCTGGCTGGCTGAAACCCGTTGTGGGCTTGGAATATCCCCTGGAGAAAGTAGCCAAGGCTCATGAAGACATTATTTGTAGCAGTGGTGCCCGAGGGAAGATGGTGCTCGTTCTATAAAGGAGCTCCTTTTTCCATTTATTTTATAGCTGTTCTAGCTGCACCTTTGCTTATGTGGTTCATTGAATGTATGTTATAAACATACCTTTGATCATGTTTGACAGTAGCAGAAAATGCTCACTTAGATGAATTAATTAACATTTTCTTTTTGTAGTGAGCAGAGTTGCATTTACTGTAAAGTAATTTTGGTAGCTTTTTTGATTGATGTGGAAATAATAAATTTTCTCTGCTGCTGTGCTTTGTGCTGCAGGGGGTGTTAGGGTTTGGTATCATGGTCCGTGTGAAGGCAGAGTGAGACCACTCTAGGTAACACAGAATGAAGCTGCTTTTTACAGATACACAAAATTAAATAACTCACTATGTGCGTTAATTAGAACTGTAAATTCCTTTAGCCATAAAATTTGTACTCAAATTTTGTCACATAATTTACTTGAAATAAAAGCTTTTACTGACAAAATAGTTCACTTTACAGCTCAAAAGATGAGCAGAATCTCTCAAACATGAACTGTTTGGAGCAGAGGCAGTTCTACTTGTCTGTGCCTCTAAGGCTGAGGTGATGGTGTCCTGGCTCATCCATAGGGACTGTTACTCTGGAGCTGCATTCTGGGATTCGCCTCTTTGGAGCTGATGATCGTGAGCGAAGCAGCTGATTCCTGAATGGTAAATGGCTGGTTGTGAAGATTTCAGTTCTTCCTATGACCTTTATTAAAGTCTCCTGGATCCCTGGCTACATGGAGAGCAGAGGCTGCATGGATTTTGTGGCATGGAGAGTTCTGTGAAATTCCTGAGCTCCATCCCCTGAAGTGGGCAAGGCACAGGGCACAGCCTCAGCACTAGGGCTTGTGTGCAGGTGTCAATGTGGGGTCACTTTGCCATTACACCAGGTCATTTCACTGTGTCTTGTTCTCATAAACCTTAAAGCCGTTGCACAACAGATGGTTTTGCCAGGAAAGACGGTGGAATGTGTCTAGAGTTAATGATTTCAGTTTAGTGTTTCAGTGAGTTCTTTTAGAAAGCTGCTTGGGGAGAGAAGGACAAGGCCAGCTCAGCTGTGGCAAGGCAGGGACCCTGTCCGCCAAGGTGCAGTGGGGTCCTTCCTCCCTCCAGGCTGCTCCAGGAGAATGAAGCTGGTTTCCTTGTTTATTGTGCTTCCCACAGGAATAGGGAGCTGTGTTTTTTATGTGAAGATTTAAGTGATTCACCTGGTGTAAGTGATGTGTGTAGATAGTGTGTTAGCTGATTATCCAGGTGAAAGGTGCTGACTGTTGCTGTTGACTCAAGCAGAATGCAGCCTGAGCAGTAGTGCTGTGTTGGGAACCTGCTGTTCCTCTTGACAATGCTGTTAGAGAAAGTAAAACATCTCTTAATATCAAAGTACTAAACAGAGGTTAAAAGTAATGGTTAATGACGGATATGATTGTGGAGATGATGTGTGTATAAAAGTATATGCCTTTTCTCTATACTCTGTTCAAATACTGAATTATTTTTAATTCAGTCTTGATTTAATAAGGGTCTATTACATGAATGAGAGGCTCCTTTCTTGCTTAGTGCTGCCACTGCACTGTGGATGGTTTAGAGGTGAAATTCAGAGCAGGTCTCTGGTCTGTCCTCGTCGTTGCTGTCCCAAAGGCCGTGGTTGTAATGGGATTTGTCACCAGAAGGTGTCAGAGCAGTTCTGTGTTACCGCATTGCCGCTGCTTGCTGCCAGGTGACCTGGCAGAATGGCACAGCAGGACTGGGACTGACTTGTTGGGAATATCATATAACATTTATTCTTCTGTCAGTTTCCAGTGTATTATATAAATGGAAGGATTTTTTTTTTAATTTTGGAAGAAGTAGCGTGAATAGAACTAATGAGGTAGGACTGAGGTGTGTCTGATCTATGCAAGCCACCCATCTAGAGAATGTGGCAACCTGGAGAGTCCTTGGTTTGGCTGTCTTCTTGGGACATGCTGCCCCTTGGCAGTGGAGCAAAGGATGGAGGAAGAGAATGAGGGTCACAGACCATTGAATTTGGCAGAATAATTCTCTCAGTTTGTTGAGAATCTTCTCCTCATTTGACTGGATGGGATTTCAGAGGCAGTGGTTCCCAGCGGCAGCCTGCTTGGTGCTGACATGGGTGGTTGGAAGGGTTGAACAGGCTCTTGTATTTGTGCCGACTTTGGCATCTGCAGGAGAGGTTTGGGGTTCAAAGTCAGCAGTTGTGTACAATGAAAGGGTCTGGAAACTGCAGTTTTACGTGTTTCTGAAACAGAAAAGAGTGGAATTGTTCTGAAAAACAGCTGCTCTTGGTTAATCTCATTGTGCCCCAAATAAATGCTGCCTACATTTTCTAGTCATTAAAAGTGTCATCTCCTCTCTATTGTAATTGTCCTGTGTCTGTTCCTGACTTCTTCCTGTGCTGCAGGATGATACAATAAGTTAGTTTGAGACTTTAATTACAGGATTGGGAAGATAAAATATCAAGAGAATATCGATGTTCTTAATAATTGTTCCCTTTACAGAAGGCAGATCAATATTGAGTGTGGGTGGATCAGATAACAGAAAACTTGAGGGTGGTGAAGTCTAACATTTTGGAGCTGATGCATCAGGAGGGAAGGTTGTCCCTGCTCTTCCTCACTGCAGGGATCTCCGCTCATATCTGTTGCTCTGTGGCCCCTGGAAGCATTACCTGTGAGTTTGTACTTCCAACTAGGACTGACAAAAACTGCAGGAAGAAGGGAAAAACGAGCATGAATGGATGGTTGTATCTCCTTTATTTTAGTAAATCAGGTGTCCATTGTCATGCACCCTTTGGTACTTCCTGTCATCTGGACTGAGAGATGGAAATCAGGATTGATATCAGAAATGCATCCTGTCACCTCATGCTATATTTTTAAGTTCCTGGGTCTGTGTTGTATGAAAATGCCATCTCCATACTTCTATTTTTAACTTTTCCTTTTTTTTTTCCTTCCCCTCCCCCTTTTTTTTCCTTTTTTTTCTTTTTTTTTTTTTTTTTTCTTTTTTTTTTCTCCCCTCCTTCCCCCCCTCCTCCCCCCCTTTTTTTCTCTCTTCCTCCCCTCTTTTTTCTTTTTTTTTTCTTTCTCCTTTTTTTTTTTTTTTTTTTTTTTTCCCCCCTTTTTTCCTTCCCCCCCCCCCTTTTTTTCTCTTTATTCTTTTCGTTTTCCCATTTTTCCTTTCCTTGTTTCGTTCCCCTCCCCTCTCAGTCCGGTGTTGCTGCAGCACCAGTGTCCCACAGCCGCACGCCAGCCCCACCCAGCTGAAGTGGTGGGGTCAGTTCTGGGCTACTCAGTTCAAGAAAGACCAGAACTTACTGGAGTGGGTCCAGCAGAGGGTCTCAAAGATGTTGAGGTATCTGAAGCATCTCGCTGACGACGAGAGATTGCCGGAGGTGGGCGTGGGTAGTGTGGAAAAGAGACAAGTGAGGGGATCTCACCAATCCATACAAATATTTCCAAGGGCTGTCAGAGAGTGGTGCCAGACTCTGTTCAGTGGTGCCCAGCGACGGCATGAGGAGCAATGTCCATGAACTAAAGCACAAGAAATTCTACCGCAACATGAGGAAGAATCTCTTTCCACGGAGGGTGGCAGAGCTTTGAAAGAGCTGCCTGGGAAGGGTGTGGAATTTTCCTCTCTGGAGACATTCCAAACCCACCTGTATGCGTTCCTGTATCACCTGTTCCCAGTGACTCTGCCTTGGCAGGGGCTTGGACTTGGACTCTCCAGAGGTCCCTTCCAACCCCAGCAATTCTGGGGTTCTGTGATTTTGTGACGCCGCGGGGTAGCGGGGACGGCGGGCGGAGCACCGGCCCGCTCCCGTTTCTCCCTCCCTCCTGTGTGTCTCTCTCTCCCTCCCTCCTGTGTGTCTCTCCCTCCCACTCTCCCCTTCCTCCCATCCGTCCCTCCATCCGTCCTTCCCTCCCTCCCCCCCGCCGTCTCCTGGCGACGCCCGGGACGCGGCGGCAGCGCCGGTGCCGCGGGCAGCGCTGGGCCCTCCGCGGCCGCCGCCGCTGCCATGAGCGTCCCGCAGCCCCGGTGAGTGGGGCGGGGGCGCGGGGCTCCGGGGGTCCGGTCCATATCGACCTTTCAGCTCTGCGAGAATAGTGGCAGGGTCGGGGCCACCAGCGGCGCCTCCCTGCAGCCCGCGCCGGCGCTGGGGCTGGGGGAGGGAGGGGGGCTGTGGGTGCCCCGACCTGCCTCGAGGGACCCGGGGGAATCGGCACGGCTGCGGGCGAGCGCCCGGGACCCCGAGGTCTCTCGTCCAGGTAAGGCCTTCCTCTGCTCAGGGGTGATGGAGCCATGGGGAATGGGGCTGCTGGCTGCAGGTGATTCCCTAGTTACCTGCCTTCAGACCTGCAGGTTTTGAGTTCAGAGAATCTGGACTTCCCCAAGCTGATGTCAGAGACAAACAGTGAGAAAATGAGAATCTCTGCAGGTCTCCATGAGAAAATTTGGCACATCCTGGTTTAGTGGGCAATGCTCTGAATAAGGAAGCAATGGTAGAACTTGCTCGCGGGCCACAAAAGAAATCAGTAGCAGAACAGTCCTTTGGCTCCCAGTTCCATGTCTGGTTGTGTGGCTTAAGACTTTCTCCGGTGGGGGGGGAATGGCAGACAGGTAGAGCACAGGCACCATGGTCCCCTGTGACTTTGCCAATTAATAACTGAAGCCCTGGTGCTCTCTCACATAATTTATTTGGTGGTCACTGATTTAGCTGCAGTGTGAAATATTAACTGTGAAGACTTGCTTTACAAAACACATAGGATGCCTGCTGTGGCTTTGTCTTGATGTCCTTCCAAATGATTGAGAGTGGTATTAAAATTTACCATGGTACACAGCTCTGGTTCTGAGTGTAGTGCTTTGGGTAAGCTGCCAGTTGAGAACAAATATACTGTAAATAAATAATAGTGTCAATGATCATAGCATCATAGAATTCTAAATAACCTCAAATATAAAATTACTGACCTAAAAGTGACATGTTGTCACTGACTGCGATGCCAGAGAAACAAACATGACACTCATCTTGAGAAGAGCTTCAGACGTACTCCAGGAAACTATGGATCAGTCAGTTTAGGTTCTGTGCCAGGAAAATTGTCTGCTATTCAAATAAAACTCCAGCATTTTTAGAGAGAATAATGATCAGGATAAATGAGCAGAGAAGAAGGATTCCCAGGAATACCCAGAAACAGGATTTGATTACTGTAACACACGGGCTGTATAGAGCTGAGGCCAGTGCTTTCCCTTTGCTGTGTTTTTTCCTAATATGGATTTTGTCAGTTCTGCACTTCTGCCTGTTGCAGAGGTTTTAAAGATGACATTTGTGTGTGGTTCTTAAATACTGGAATCTTGAACAAAACAGCTCAGACAAGAACTCCTCTTATCCTTTTGTTGATACCATGTGCAGACTAAACAGGACCAGTGGTTGCTTTGCTGGAGTGTTCCTGGCCATCCCTGAGGCACTGGTCCATGCCAGCATTTATGGCCACAGGGGGTTCCAGGGCCAGAGTGCGGCTGCTCCGGGCAGCACAGAGCAGGCAAACCCCAGTGGGCCCACTTGCATTCTTTCCCATGATTTAACGGGTTTTGGTTCAGGCCCAACACATTTTCTTATTTCCTCTAACACCCTTATGAACTTTGAATTTCATTCAACATTTTTGAGGGCCAGCCTGTTCATAATTTAAATGAGAAAATACATGTTCTGAGACTTTGGTGAAACAGAAATTGCCACATCACTGTGTTCAGGTGAGAGCTGCATTTTAACTAGGTCCAGGAAATCTTAGATGGAAGGAAGTGAATGAAAAGGAGTTGGATTGAGTTTCTCCTCTTCCTCAACATGCAGTTGCCAGGTGATACCATAAATGAGTACTTAGCACAATTGGTGGAACCTGGTGGTTTGAAACGCAAACTCTGGATTAAAAAAGTGGCATAGAATAGTTGCTATCATGCCAGTGTTTAACCAACAGGCATAAAAGGGTAAGCTACATAGTTTGTTTAATTTATTGCTGGCAGCTACCTTTGAGGTTATTGTGAAACCTCACATAAAATTCCTGTAAATCCATGATTTCTTTACTTTAAAAAAATGTGTCCTTTCTTTCCTTGAGTATGCTGTTGTGTGATCTGCTAGGCAGATTGGCCTAGCAGTAGACATATAACTGAATTATCCAGCTGAAGGGGATGTAATAAAAGGCACAGTGGCATTTAAATCTACAGCCAAAGAAAACAAAAGAGGTCAGTCTCCCGTGTAACTAAAGCACATCCTGCGCAGAGAACCCAAAGGTCTCTGAACATATTATGCAACGTGTACCTGAGTGTGTAAACTGTACAAATGTGAAAGGATTTAGAGTATTACAAACTGCATCCTAGTGTCACGGACTTCTTTATTTGTCCTGTTTTCCAGAGGGTGAAGTAAGATACAGTTGTGCTAAGAATAGTTTAAAAATATAACTGCTAATTATGGATGCTTCAGTTTTTGTGTTCAACTCTCACATCTGAGGTTCAGTTTTTTGAAGCTCTTGTCTTTGGTAACTGTGATGATTGTAGTGAGGCCCTGGCACAGGCTGCCCAGAGAAGCTGTGGCTGCCCCATCCCTGGAAGTGCTCAAGGTCAGGTTGGATGGGGCTTGGAGCAACCTGCGATAGTGGAAGGTGTCCCTGCCACCAACAGGGCTCCTGGCAGAGTGGCCGCAGAACTGGGTCTGTGCAGCTGGAATCCAGCCCCAGGCACACCACTGTCCTGCCCGTGGTCAGGGCCCATCACCCCGGGAGCTGCTGTGGGAGCTGCTCGTAGAGGAGGCTGTCAGAGCTGGTCGGTCCCATGCCACGCTGCTGGCAGCGCTGTTCCACACCGAGCT
Source organism: Callaeas wilsoni (assembly GCA_013398955.1). Taxonomy (NCBI): domain Eukaryota; kingdom Metazoa; phylum Chordata; class Aves; order Passeriformes; family Callaeidae; genus Callaeas; species Callaeas wilsoni. The sequence continues at coordinate 12,872 of VWPU01013546.1, forward strand.
CCTGGCCTTAGGTACAAGTCACATGTTTCTGATACGAATTTCCAGGAGGCCACAAGATACTGCTTTTACACGGTCTAATGGGCTTTTATCTGACCAAATGCAGGATGATATACTAAGGCAGCATTTTGTGTAGCAAACTATTGGGTAGCTCTGTTAAACTTAAACTGTAATAATTTGTCAGTCAAAGGGATTATAAACCTCTCCATTGATTTTATTGCAGATTTCTTGCAACCTATAACAGTCTTACAGACAAACACCTGGTTGGATACTTCAGCAATGCCCGGATAAGACGACATCTTCAGAAATCAGGACTGGTGAGACTGAAAAGCTTCCCTCAATTCTACATTGAATTCAGAATGTCTTTATGCTTGTTTCCCTTATTTCCTTTTGCTCATTTTCCTCTGAAAAGTGTTTCAGTTTGCAGATATACAGCATCATATTGATTCACTCAGGGTTTTTACACTGTGAAACATAAGCATCTTTAACTTGTTTAAATAGCTTCAGTGTTATTTTTCAAAAGTGTTTAATGGAAAACTGAAGGATTTGGTAAAGGTGCATATGCTGAACATTTTTTAAAAAACACTGGTGCACCCCTCTGTGTGACTCGCTTTTGCACAGGCAGGTGCAGTAGGGAGGCAAATGTTTAATCCTTTCCCTCCCCTTGGGCAGTGGTCTGTGAAGAGTAAGGCTGAGCCCTAGGCTATTGGAAATGTGGCTGCTGCTCCTTCCATTTTGCTGGTGGAGCTCATGGGATCAAAGATAATCCTGTGCTGGAAGGTGAGTTCCAGCACCATATCAGGGGCAGAGATGGAAACTAATCAGGAGGAGGAAGTGGTCTTCTGGGAAATTGTACTGTTTCAAAACATGCTTTATTTCATCTTCTCCTTTTCAGTAACATTGTATTTGTGTATGGCAGATCTCAAAGAGTGGAAGAATAATACCTGAGAAGGAATACCGTCTCAATGCCATGAGGAGGGACCACCAGAGATATGTCCAGGAGTGCTTGGCTGATGCCATATTTCATAAGGTCCTTGACATGGAGGTATGCCCTTACTGAGGATGTGTGAGCCTTCTCAGGTGCTTCCTCGCTGACAGCCAGGGGCTGCTAACTTGTACTGGACTGTTTTCCATATGTGCCCTCATGCTCCCCTGGAAGGCTCCTGCTGGGAAAAAAACCAGTCTTTGTGCTTGACATTCCCCACATGAAACCTCCATGGGCCTCTCATTGTCAAACTATGCTATTGTGAGACCAGGCACTGTCCTGGCTTCCATATGGCTTTTTGACAGCCCTCAGAATACGAGATGATATTCACAGGGCTAGTTTGCTTAAAAAAACCCTGATAAAAGCAAACCAGTTTGAACATGTTTATATATATTGTCTGAGTACAAAATCTGGGCACGTTGCTGTGGCTTATCAGGAATGGGGTTGGTTCCTACAACTTTACCAACTTCACCAGTGCTCACTTGTTCCCTTGGCTATGTGAATATATGCAGGTGAAATGCAAATAGATTCAATCCACAGTAGTTTTATTACAGGGCTCAATGAAGGTAGTGGCCAGGGAGAAAGCATGGGACAAGCAGGACAGAAGCAAGTGTTCTTGCACACCCTGACATCTCATAATGGGATTTCTCTTCCTCTTGTATTGATAGCGTCATCATCAGCTGGAGATAAAAAGGAAACTTGAATATTCTGTAAGGAAGGAGAGGATGCAGAAAATCAAGGTAAAGCTTGAGCATGCTGGGTGCTGATGGGACCTGGCAGTTTTTCCTGTGTTGAGTAATAACCATGAGCCTGACCAGTGATTCATTGAGACAAGTGCTCTGTCTCTGACACTTACAGAAAAGTACAAGAAACAGGCAAGTAGAGGATGATCCTGCCCCAATTTAGATCTCCTTCTTCCTTTGTCCAGAAGTTCATGAGTTTCCATTTATGCGTTTAATTCCTTCTGAATCTCGTTATTCTACTTCTGCAATGTTCTTGGTTGGGTGATTGAATCATGAGATGCATGCAATGGTACCTCCTTGCATTTCTGCATAGTAATTAATATATCTGCTGTCTGATATGTCTGTTTGATGCTCCATTGTTCTTGGTATGACAAAAGTTATTAAATGTTCTCCTTTTCCAAGGCATCTGTGGTTTTACATACGTTCTTCATACTCCTTCTCAGTTTTCCAAGCTGAAGGTCCTCAGTCTGAATTTTTTTTACCTGAGCCATTCTAGGCTTCTCATTACCGTTGCTATTTTTTTTTTGCCTTTTCTCGTTCTACTATTTCTGTTTTGAAATGGGGAACCATAACAGAATGAATAATTCAAGATACGTTCTCCTCCCAGTAATTCTAGACCCTTTCTGCTTTTGACTGCTGCTGAGCACTGAGCTCACGTGTTTGGTTGTTTGCCTCTCTACGGGATTTGGGCAGAACTGGCATGTGAGTAATGAAAGAGGTTTTAGGAGTCTTTATTTAGGTGTCATGTAGGTCAAACTTTATTTTGTAGCTAGAGTCAAGGAAATCCCATAGATGTCAATGGTCCTTCTCCCTGTGCAATCACCTGAATTCGTATGGGAAAAGTCATCCTCATTCTGGCAGAAACGTGCTCAGCATTTTATTTCTGTATTAGGAACCTGAATGCTTTGAGAAGAGTGCCTTGAGAAGGTGGCTGCTTCATTGAGCAGCTGGTAAACGATGTCAGATCTGTTAAATTGTAAATAATACATCTATAAGCAACTCATCGAGTAAAGAGAGGAGGAGATTTTCCTGAAAGACATTGGTCACTATGGAAATTGCAAAGGCTTTGTTTGCTGATGGAACTCCTGTGGTAGGAAGTCACCCCATGGAAGCAGCGATTCTGGCACCCTATCGAGGGATCCTGGGCTTGGATAATTTTGGCATGTAAACCAGAACTGCTTCCTTCAGTAAGATGCCTGCAGATACCTGATCTGTATGTGCTGTGCTGCCGCGCTGGGATGCAGGAGCCTGGCTGGAGCCAGTGGTGTAATTTAATCCTCACCTCATACATTCAGTGAATTCATCCGAGTCGCTCATCTGAAAGGGAGAAAGGCAGATGGCTGAGCAAGGGAGGGTGAGAGACAGAGCTGTTTGTTTCCAGTGGGGCAGTCATCCCAGCACTGGGTTGGTGAGAAGAGAAGGTGGGGAGAGGCTGCAGTCAGAGCAGGGAAGTGCCAGGTGCACTCAAATTTAAAAAAGAAAGAGACCTTCAGACAAACCAAGAATTGTGACATACACAGAAACAGGCAGATGAATTGAATCTGGTGGGTCAGCAGCTGGAGAGAGCTGCAGGAAAATTAATCAGAGGTAGGGACAAGTCTTTTTGCTTGTCTCTCGCATTCTCCCATGATTTCCTTTCCTTCCTTAAGCAGCTGTTCCACTGGGTCCAGGCCAGCTGATTGTCACAGCTCTCCAGTGAAAGACAGACGAAATGAGACAGACATCACTGGTTTTGGATTTAGTGCCTCAGAGATGTAAATTCCTTTTATTTCAGGTGGAGCAATTCAGAGGATTGCCAGAAGACGTCATCCCTATGCACTCCCCACACCCACCACTTGCTCCAAGGAACCGTAATAGGCTCAGTCCTTTAGTGGCTGGAGAACGAGCTGGTCGCTCACAATGGGTAAGTTTCACCAACTTCTCCATGGGCTAGCGTGGAAACACAGCTGGAAGTGTGCACATGGACTTAAGTAGAGAGCATTCATTGCCTGGATCATTCCGGATTAGGGCCTCACCTTTGATCACTTGAGGTTGATTTCCTGTTTGCTGGGTTGTGTTAAAGAGGAATCTCCAGAAGCTAGTGTTGCAGGAATGGCACATCAGAACCTAGAAAAAGCCCCAAAAACTTTGTGCTCTGATAAATCTGCTTCAGTCTTTCCCTTTTAGTTGCCTGATGACCTCAGGTAGGCTGGTATCGGTGTGTTGAGCATTGTCAATGGACACGGGAGCTCTAGACAAGGTTACACATGTTGTAAAGTCGTGAACATGGTGGGAGTCTTTTAGAAAACAGAGTTGAAGGGATGAAATCAGACTAGAGTTCATTTCAGAGGGCTGTGGTCTGAGAGCTCTGGCTTTTGCTCTTTGTTAACAGCAACGAAGGAATGTTAATACACTCTTGAAATATAATGGTACTAAAGCATAAAGTCAAAGGTCAAATATATAGCTCAGTTTTAACTGGTTCTCAATATCAGTAATGATAATTGGTGCAGATTGAAGAGAAACTTTCAAGTCCTGAATCACCTTCTTTTCATATAGAGGGCACCTGGACTTGGAGTTAATTATGGTGGTGGACATTCTCCTCATCAGCACCAAACCAAGGAGCCTGCCCCCTCTAAGGTGGTGAGTCAACCTCCGTTAAACAGTGCTGTTAGGTGTTAACATTTTAACTTGGTATTCTGAAGGGTATACGAGGAAAACATGAAATAAAACAGTCAGAAAAAAGCTGAGTATTGAACAAAAATAGGTACGTTTTTGTTGTGCATTCTCTCTGTGTCCGTGTGCTGAAGTCCATAGCACACTGCTACGGTTTCTGTGAGCTCATTGTGTTTGCTCCAAGACTGTGTGGTGAAGAGACAGTAGCAAACCTTGTATTTATGGCCAAGAGTTGTTTTGGATGGTCAGTTAGAGGTGCCTAAAGGGGTCTGGCTCTTTGGAGGCAGACTAGAAAATGTTGTGTCCTGTAGGTACCTGAAATCACTCATCACTTCCAGATATCTTCATCAGTGCTATTTTTTTTCTTTGTGGAGCTGCTCTGCACTGGAAGCTATACACTGAGATTTTGTCATTGTTTTCTTTCTCCTTTTGTAGAGTTCCTTGCGACCAAATACAGCTCCAGGAAATATGCAGCAGCCCCCTCGCCTTCAGCCCCTTCACAGCTGGGCTGCAGCAGGGTCTTTACCAAAGGCTTCCAGACAGAAGTGCCATGCACTGGAACATGATCAGCAGTTTGCCCGTGGGGTGAGGCTGTATTTCATTCTGAAAATAATACCATTTTAGGGACAGTTTTATAATATTGTTTAAGTACTGTAGTTCCCAGAACTGTATACGACAAGGAACATGCCTTTCAAATGGCATCAGCTTTTATTTAAACTGTCCTTTTTCACTTCCCCTCAATTTTCAAGACACCGTCTTACTGGTCTAATGCCCAGTTCTTGATCACAGTGAGGAAAAATGTGGTGACTTACCTTTTATAGTATAAAATTTCTCTGCATACAAAATTTTCTCTCTCTGTGTAGATTTTCTGTTATGTAGAGAGAGAGGCAGACACCTGTTTAACTCCAGTAACTAGGGAATATTTTCATTTGCAACTCCTATAAGTTTTCATCTTCATCTACAGCTGCAAAGTAGCAAAAAACTCTCTTTTTTTTTGATCATTCCTTCTACTAAATCGCGCTAGTGGTCTTGGAGAATGAGAGTCAAACATGGTCTTGATAAATGTGCAGTTACTTTCAAGTGGTATTTGGACTTGTCTTCTGTTCTAGAAAAGCATAAGGTAATTGGCTTTGTGATATGCATTCCATGGGGTGGGAGGGTTTTGGAGTGGGACTGTGATCTGCTATCACTGGCTGGCAGACACTGTGTAAATAGCTCCCTCTGCTCTGCATTTCCTGTGTATCGGGATGGTCACGATTCTTTCTCCAAGAATTTGCTGGTCCTGTTTCTGTCTACTCAAATTATAGGTGATTTAATGGTTTCTTTAGTGCTCACAACTGACAAAACAGCTAAATCAGATGTAAATTCTGAGAATGTGATGCAGAACTCGGAGCCACAGCATGCAGCGTTTACAGAACTTGTTCTCTAGTGATGTCTTGCTCTTCAGGGCCCTGTTCCTCTTCATTTCGTTCTACAAGAGGACTAGATCTCTACCCAGATGAGGAAGCAGCATTTTGACCCACATCTTGTATAACTGATGCCAAGTGATGTTTCTGTTGGACGACTGGCTGCTCTGGGGATATGCTTTCCAGCTGCAAGGGAGCAGCAGTGCTGCAGGGCTGTGCAGGGTTCTGAGTGAGATGAGACCTCTGCGGGGCTAGAGCCAGGGCTTGGTTTACAGAGCTGTCTCTATCTTTGAGGGTGACATTTTCAAGCAATATGAATGTTGCCTTGCAAATTAAAATAAAGGGTTTTAGCACAGAAATATTTTAATGAGGAAAATTTCAGACCCCAAGTTAAGGAACTGTTTCAGAAGGATGTGTGTTGCTCAATGTACCAAGCAGTCAGACTACGACCAGTTCCATGTGCTCGGGAGCTGTTCACAAAAGCTATGTCACTTGGTTAAAATGTTTTTCCAGAGGGAGAGAAGTGAGTTAAGGCTTATGAATTCAGTGGAGTATGTGACTGGTGTATCACCGTATCAGCTTCCTGTCATTAACCCTCGTGTGCTGCCAGTGCCACCACCCCGCCTGCACGGAGGGGACAGGCGTGTCCCTGCAGTCAGGAGTGGGCTGCCCACAGGGAGACGGTTTCGTCCCACCACTGCATTCAATGAACAACTTTTAATAAAGGTAAGTAGTCTCTGTCCGTGTACGGGTGTATTACCTTCCTCACTGGTGTGTTTGCTTAATGCTGAAAGATGTGCATACCTAGTTTGGATAAAGAAAATGTATAACGATTAAAATATATAATTGCTATGCATGTCCCTGTAAACTAAAACATTTGCTGTTTTTCATTAGTTGGGGAGAGAAAAGGTGCTGAACAACAACCTATAGCAACTGTTACTCAAAGCCTTCCACTTCAGTCAATCTGATCCTGTCTCTGGCTATAGCTGGCACTAGAATCTCAGGGATTTGTGAAATGCCTTGAGTGTATAAACACTGCATCAGTTACACTGTCTCCAGCCAGTTTTAACTGCTGTAAATAAAGTTGTGGGAACCCAGGACTGGGAGGGATGATATGGGTCATTAAACCTGGTCCCTGCAATCTGGGGCTATTCAATGCATTGGTTTTTCAGCTGGAAATATATCCCAGACCCTCTGCATGTTACAAACACTTCCCAATTTAATAAGCTCAGCAGCTGTCAGAAAAGCCTGGAAGTCTCAAGTGTGTGGTGCACAGATGTGAGCTTTGTTTTCACTCCTTGTTGAAGCTGGAAGCTGAAGGCATTTCTGTGCATTTTCTGCTGCAGAATACTAGAGGGTTCCCCAAGTCCCCGTTATGCAGCAACGCCTTTGTCACCATGGTCTACCTAGGAAAGAGTATGCATGTGTCTCTCAGTGATTACAAGGATGAAATCAAAGTCTATCAGCAACATTGTGGAGGAGAAAACGTTTGTGTCTATAAAGGCAATCTGTTGGAAGGAGGTAAGGATAGAATCAGAGAGTTCATATTGATTCTGGTAACATCATTTTTGGCTAAAACTTTGCCCTGTCACAGAATTATTTCAGCTCAGCTTGGTCAAGATACATACATCCAGGGATGTTTATACTCTTTGCCTCCACATTAAATCTGGATCTACTGTCCCATGATTGAAAGTGAGGTTACAATTACTTTTGCAGTGATGGTAGAAGGAATTTAGCGAATCGATTTAACAAAATATTTGTGGCTTAGGTTAATTTTCTATAGAGATATATGGTTAATAGAGCAGCTGTAGCAATAAACTCTCCTTAAAAAGAGGTTATCTGAGTTGCTAAAATACATCAGTGAATTTTGCTTCTTATTCCAGAAGGAAAAGTACATAGTGGGAGCCCAGTTCCCATCTCTTTTTATGTGCGTGCACACCAGTAAACGATGAATTGTGTTCTGGGAAACTGGACACAGGAAATGGCTGATAGGCTCTGGCCTTTGTCCTGCTGTAGCAGTGAGTGGCCAAACTGACAGTGTGACACTTGTCCTACACAAGAGCCAGGGCTATGTGTGGAGAAGGGTAGAGTTTAACCAGCTGTTGAACAGACCTGAGAACCCCAGCGCCTGTCCACGGAGGACTGGGTGCTGTGGTGATGCAGTTGAGATACAGCAATTGCAACAGGCTGACAGAGAAGCATACTATTTTTCTTTGAACCTTTTCTTTCTGTGATTGCAGATACCTTCCAGTTCACCTCCAAGAGGCACCACGGTTTCCCGTTCAGCCTCACCTTTTTTCTCAATGGGATGCAAGTTGACAGGCTGAGCTGTTGCTGTGAGTACAAACATCAGAGACGTTCCCAGCTGCGAGGCAGACACAGATACTTCAGGGTTCTCAGTGTGGAGGGAGCATCTCCTTGCTACAGGTATGGAGACAAGTACACTTTGCTCACAAGGACTTCATTTTGAGAGAGTTTCTAACTTGTTTCTCTTCTTTCATCTCTCTGGCTCCACACAGCTCTGTAGAGCCTGCTCTGTTTCTCAGAGCCCCATGGAACGTGTGGGACGGAGGTTACCTGTCAGGCTCTCGCATCCGAGGGTACCAGCACAGCTGGGTCCCCGTGGCTCCTCAGCCTGCCTGTGGTGTGAGCATGGCAGGGGCCGGGCACGGGGCAGTGGCTCTGAGGTGGGGTACGTGTGCCACCCGCGTGTCTGTGGCCACAGTGGCACTGAAATAAATACCGAGTGTGCTGCTCAGTTAGCTGTGGTTTCCAGAGCCTTGTTTTGTGACAATTTATTTTTAACCAGCTCTGCCTCTGAAGTGAGATTCTGTTGTGATACCCCTGGCTTCAGAATAAAGCAGCACTGAGTATTTGCCATGGTTCAGAAACCAGATCTGTGCAGAAAGGTCTTGGGCTTGGGCAAAAGTCAGTGCTGTGACCAACAGCTGTGATTCTGCCAAGAGGCTGTAATTTTCATAAAATCTTTCTTCTCTGTAATTGTTATTTCAGGCCAGATGAGTAAACTTATGGACAATTTAAAATCTTTTATGTTCTTTTAATAAATAATTTTTAAAAGAGCAGCAAGCAGTTGAAACAAGAGACTCTCCACAGGGGTGTACTCTGTTCCTTCAGATGAGGACTGAATTCTAAGAAAGAAATGCCACTTTCTAGTACCATATTTTTTTGCTCCAGTCTAACAATGAACATGATTTAAGTAAATGCATGTTCAAAGGAGTGAAAAGCATCTGAATTCAGAATGGATATAGTGGCTATAGATTTTAGGAAATGCCCAAATCTCAGCTTTTTGTAATTTCTAGAAAGATTTGAAGTGAATTTTCTGAATTTAATATATTATCCAAAAACTGGATTAATGAATTCCTAAGTTACTCCCCCTTTCTGTCTCCCTTCTCCCCTTCCCCTCTTACTCGTAGTGATATCTCTTTTCCTGCCTCTTACCAATCCAGCTGACCTTATCTGATGACTAAAAACCATCTCCATTAACCTGATTTTCCCCATAAATGACAACTATTTTTACATCTCTTTAGGCCAAGTGCACTTGGGTTTGTTTTCTGCTCTGTGACACACATTGAATGCCCACTCTGATTCCCAGTAAAAGTCCCAGTTGATTTTCCCTGGTGAGTCAGGGCTTTGGCTCACGAGGTGATGCTGCAGTGATTTCTGTACCATCCTGTAAGCCTTGTTCTGAGAGTTTTCTGCTGTCCAGCATTTCTGTACAGCGAAAGTGCTTCAATATCCCAAAGGTGCCTGGAAAAAACACCAAGAACAATGTGTTAAGAGGTAGGACTCTTCAGAAATACTCATGTTTATGTTTTGTGCCCACAAAACAAAAAGATTTCTGGCCTGAATGACTGTGGCCTATTTCATAGTAGTTTGGAGTCAGCTGGAATGTGAAGGGAATTGCAATCAAACCTTACATTAAAAAATCAGTTTTGGGGGAGGAAGAGATTTTAAAACATAGTTTTCCATGAAGAAAATACGGTTTCCCAGAGAGATTTGGCATTAGCTAAGGTGAAAGTTCCAGTTCCAGTTCCAGTTTCACCCTCTGCTTGCAGATTTGACTGCATGTACTACATGCAGCATGGTGTCTTGGCCCTCAGGGAGGCTCTAGGGTGGTGTAGGTGGCTTTTCATTTCTCCAGTTAATGTTCCATCAGGACTAGGAACTCTGGTCTCATGTCTGGGCCTCCTGACTGTAAGAGAGAGAGCATATCACTCCATTTCATACAAGAGGAGCAGTCTCAACAACTCATTCAAAATGCTTTGTTTTCCATCTGTTTGGGTTTCTTTTAGGTAGGCAAACAGAATGGAAACTGAAAATTATTAACTTTCAATCTTCTTCTGCCCCGCAGTTCGAAGACCAAACAGATAAGTTCAGAAACCCCCAGTCTTACGCACAACCCCTCAGTTATCACTCTAGTGGGTGTTACAGCAGGATCTGGATCCCGAACACGTCTGACTCAGAGCTCGTTGTCTTTCTCAGTGGTTCTGTCTTCACAGCCAATGCTTGGTGCAGATTCAAATTAATGGGCACTTGTAATAATTTTGGTTCTGTTTGTATGTCAGTTGTCACCTGTAAGTGTAGGCAGCATTACTCTCCTTCAAGGAAGAACTGCATCTGTATTAGGAGGGCTCTCAGGGGTTTCAGGGTGCTTCTCCATGAGAGTCATTGCGGCAGTGCAGAGGCAGATGGGTGCTTGATTTCACTGCTAATAACAGGCTGAACTCACTATGTCTGCTGCCCTCCATTGTTCAAAGGAAGAAAAATGTGATACTTCCCAATTTTGTGTTATTTTATAGGTGCATTATTTCAATGGGTCTGGACAAAAAACTATCCCCTCCTAAGAGGAAGATTGAGTACCATGAGGAGAAGCATGTGTGTTCCTGGGGACATGCTGTGCACAGTGAGCCAAGTGACAGCAGTGTTGAGCAGAAATCAAGGAAAAATTCAGTGTTAGTCATCTTACCAGGTCATGAAGCAAGTGTGGAAACTGTTGAGGAAACACTGGAGACTGGAGAGGCATACAGAAAAGAAGAAATGGAAAATCAATCTGGTCAGGAGAGTGAAGATAGTCAGGAAGACACTGGTAAAAATGGTATAGTATTCTCAAACTGAGCAGGGGATGAGCAATGGGAGAGGATGATTCTGGAGAAGATATGGGATTGTGGGCCTCCAGCTTTGACTGGGGCATGAGAAATGTGGTGATGTCTGTATCTGGGCAATAGAATTAGAGGGGCTCCTTTCAGCCATGCAACAGGATGAGATGGTTTGCAAGAGCCAAGAAAGTAAGGAAGAGTGTTGAGGCAATGACACAGGTTCCCCAGAGCAGCTGTGCCTGCCCCATCCCTGGAAGTGTTCAAGTCCAAGCTAGACAGGGCTTGGAGCAACCTGGGATAGTGGAAGGTGTACTCCTCTGTGGAAGAGGCATTGAGCTCAGTCTCTGCCTTTACTTACTCCTTACCATAGTCTTCTTTAGAGGCCATGACATTAAGAGAGATTTTAATTCCTACTTCCTATTCTTATTTTTGCTTTCACAGTTCTGCAGTGTTACTGCTCAGCTGACTTGTTAGTCCCTCCAGATGTGTGTTTGGGATTAATGAAGCCTTTTTCCTTCAGGAGGAACTGCCCTTCTGACAGTTATCTAAGGAGGCCTCACTGCCAACACTGCAATTGGAATCTCAATTGATTTTTAATACAGAAAAATAAATTTCCTTGTTCCCTTAATTCTCATTGTCTTGGTAATTGTTTATTTGCCTAACTGGTTCTGCATCAGAAACTCTTCATTTCTGTCCTTGGTGTGCTGTCACTTCAGTATGTTAAAAGCCCTGATGGAAGGAAAGGAGGGCAGCAATAAAATCTGCCAAGTGAGGAGGGATGGCCACAAGGGACAGCTGGTATGGCAGCAGTGACAGCTCGCCTGCGTGGTGCAGGTGTGTTCCCTTGCCGCTGCCTGCGCAGGGAGCCTGCGTGGCAGTGGAGTGTCTGGACTTTAGGTGGGAATCACAACACCCCTGTGTGCTGGTGCCTGGGATGTGCATAGCACAGCTTTGGTGGGGAAGGAAAGTCTTCTTTAGTGCATCTGCACGAAGAGGGTCTTTACCTACAGAGCCAAGCAAAGTGCTGTGAAGGGCCGGGAGCTGGACTTGATGATCCTTGTGGATCCCTTCCAACTCAGCTTATTCTGTGTTCTACCAGCTGTCACAGCTTGTCAGGCTAGTGCCTGGCTGAAATCCAGAATGTGGGTGTAACAGTGGTAATTCTGTGCAGGCTTTGTTTGTACTGGGTTTTCCCCTGGGCCCTGAAGGAGCACATTAGAGCCATGTGCTAACAGAGTGCCTCTGCAGTGCCCTTTGGCTGGAGTTCATTGAATTCATTCAGCTTATAAGACACTTCTTTGCTATTTAGCCGTGTCAATACACATTTATCGTACTTTGCACTACAATTCATTACCTTTCTCCAGCTTTCTCAATTCCTTGTAATTTTTTTCATCACAACCACTTTTTCTCCTGTAATAAAAGATTCTTACATTTAATTTCTGAGTTTTCCCAGCTCTAAATTTTTCTAGTACTTTCCATGGCTAGTAATTTCGTAATTTTTGTTTTAATGTATTAATCATACTTGGTGCATCAATCAGTAGTTTTGCTGCATTTTTGCTACTCTACGAAGAACACAATACTTTTTTATGATAATGTGCTCTTACAATTCTTGTCTGTGGTCCTAGATGCTCTAATGGCTTTAAAAACACTGAGCAAATTCAAGGGCAAAAGGAGCTTAATGAAGTTAACTTCTGTCTGCTTAAAAAGATCTTTATTAATTGTGAATTCTGTTTCCTGTCTCACAGTACAATTCTTCTATTTTAGAATATGATGAAGATTTTGAAGCAGATGAAGAAGTTAATGAAGAGGGACAGACTGGTGATCAAATGAATGGAATGTCAGAGTTATCCTCAGACGATAAAAAACATAATTTAGACTATGGAAAGGAGAGTGAAACCTCATCCCAGAAGTCACTGCAGGCCTCTGGCAGCGAGAAAGATGAAAGTGATGGATATTCTGACAGGGACTCTAAGGATGATCAACAAGGTTAGTTTTGTTCATAACAAGGCTTAGAGAAACTGACCTGATGCATGTTTTATAGTTTCTGTGTGTCCAGTATGTATGTTGAGTCTGCATGAGGAAACCTATGCCATTCCTACTGAAATGGTAAAAGACAGCTGTTTTATCTGCTATTAATTCTGCCACTGAAGTGCAGGCAGCCCCCTGGCAGTGAGAGCAGGGTCTTTGCTGAGCTATTTAGGTGCCGAGATGGAGGTGGAGCCAGGCAGCAGGTTGGCTCTAAGAACCTTGGCAGGACAACCCTCCATGTCAGTGGGCACTCACACATGAGAAGCTCTGACTCCTTACGCCTTCTGAGGGGTCCCGGGAAACCTGACAGGCCACCCTGCGTTTTAAAAGTGCTGTCTTTAATGGCCATGCGTATGGTCCTAATGCATCTGGCTGTGCCAGAGACCTAGAGCTTGTTAGATTGTCTGAAGGGAAAGGCGATGGTGCTGTGCAGGGCTGGGAGTTTGACTTGATGATCCTTGTGGGCCCCTTCCAACTCAGCTTATTCTGTGAGTCTATGATTCTGTCTGTGGAGGAACCAGCTTGGATCTTCCTGTGATGGAGGACTAGTACTCTGAGTGGGAATCTTTAAACTGAGCCTGTAAGGTTTTCTGGTGCAACATGTTTTTCAGAACACGCACTTCTGCATGGATTATAGTTCTGACACTTTTATTTAGTAAGCCTGACTGGATTTTTCTGCCTTGAGTTAGATCAATCTCTTCTTGAACCCATGTAGATTGTGGACAGCAGCAAGGCTGCTCAGCAGTGAGCTCTTCTGTTCAGCTCACTGTTAGATGAAAAGGTTCACTGCCTTTTTTTCCCTCAAATTTTCCATTTATGAATTTAATATGATGATGTCTGTATGTTTTTTCAGAGGAAACAGTGAACTTCAGTTCAACCTGAAGGGTTTACACATGATTTTGGAGATGTTTCTAATATTCAATGAGCTAACAGAAGGGCACTGAGGGATTGTTGCCGTGGTTGAAGTCTTTTATCAAATGAAGCTCAAGAGTCTGTGCCAAACCCTATCTAAGCCATATTTAGAGGTGCATTTGGAGGTGTATTTCTGTGTGATTGATAGAACTACTCTAGTTTATTTCCATTATCAGGAAAAAACCTCCATGTTAAATAGCTGTAATTTAAATACTTCTTACATCTGGGCAATGTTCTTCTATTTACACTTACTGGAATTTTGTTACTATATCCTCAGATGGTGTAATTCAGAGAATACTATTGGATGAGATCGTGTCCCTTTGTGAGTGCCAAGTCAATGCAGATGTTTAGTGACAAATACTAAATTGAAGTGCTGTTTGCTGTTTTCAGAGAGGAGGCCTGCAGACTCTCTCTCATCCACGAGCACTCAGTGCAGCACTGAGACTGGCTCTCATGCTGAAATGATGACAGACAATGTGAATGGCAAAGAGGACTGCAATATCAAAAGTACATCTGATAGCGCAGCACATGTATGCTATGGAAATGAGAATGGGGAGAAGAAACTGCTCAGAATGGAGGAAAATCAGGAGACTTCTGCACTGGAGAAGAAAGGAATAGATGAAGTAGAAAAGACAAAACCAGAAGATCTAATAGCAAGGGAAGATACTAGAATTTTTCATGAAAACATAATGGCAGTGCAGCATCAAAATCCTGAGGTTGATGGGGAATTCAAACAGACTGGGTCAGGAGAAAGTAATATGAATGAGGAGCAGAAATGTCCTCCAGTGCCTTGGGAAAGCAGGGCATTGAACATGGATGATTGCAACGAAAAGTCTCCTTGGTGTGAGGAAGGAGGTGGTGAGTAAAGTCCCTCTGCATAGCTCTGCCATGCCTGTGCTGCTGTATTTGCCTTTGTAGTCCTTCATGGTGCAGCACCATGTTGCTGGACTTCTTCAGGCTTCTGGAATACTCTGTGCTGCTGTGAGCTCAATATCCACTCAGAATGTAACATTGGCTCGGTGTTTCTCTGCTAGTATTTCAAGTGTAAGGATTTGTCCAAAAATGAATTTTAAACCATTTTAAAGCTGAGATGGCTGGATGGTTTCTACTTCTCTTTTGCTCTTTAATGGTTTCTCTTTCTTGCTTCCCCTTTTCTTTGAGATAGTTTTTGAAGATTGCAAACCAGTCCAGGAGGAAATAGCAAAAGCAACTGGAAATGATCATCCTGTGAATTCTGACCCTGAACCTCGTGATGCATGTGCCAATGAGGAAGAAAAGAACGCAGCAAGTACAGAGCATGATGCCAGTGGAGGTAAGATTGGCTGTCAGTCAGGAGAAAGGATTAAATCTTTCTCACCTGAAGTCTTTTAACAGAAGTGTTTGCCCTTTCCCTTTCCTTTGGCTATCAAAGTCTCCTTGTGCTTTTTTTCTTTCCTAACTTGTAAAGATCAGGTGATGACTACCTGGCATCAGTAGTCATGTATAATTAATGCCCTTTTGGCAGTTAAATGGTTCTAGGAGAAGAATCCAGGCCATGAAAAAAACTAAGAGTCAGGAAAATAGCTGTGGAAAGCAGGAATGCAGTGAGGTTCCATGTGCTTCCAGGGAGTGTGCAGCCTCCTTGGAAAATGCCTTGGTTCCAAGGGGCAGGAATCAACCCTGTATTATTTCCTGGTGTAATTACAGAATCCACAGGAAGCTGAGTGTTCTTCCTCCTTTGTGTGCATATTTCACATGAGCAATTTGCCACCTATTTCTGACTTTCTGAGTGTCACTGTAAAGCTTATAGGTGTTGCACACACACACACACACACACACACACACGAGCTCCCTGCAGGCAGGGAGGGAGGTAGAGCAGGCAGGACAGGCATGACTGGCCTTGCATCAACATTTTTCCTTAAATTCTTTATGCCAGTGATGCCTTGTAGAGGCTGACCTGGAACAGAGGCTAGACAGAGTTAAAGGATAAAGGGCAGGGATTTATTAAAAGGCCTTCACAGGGCACACCTTGGGCAGTGCAGGAGTCTCACAGAGACTGCACCCAGGATGGATGACAGCCATATGTTTTTGGGACAGATATAAGTTTTGTCCATTTGCATATCAGAGGTAAATTGTCCAATTACAGTTTCAGGCAGTGGAGTCCCGTTCTCCCAGTTTGCTCCCCCCAACTCCCTTTTGTTTCCATTTCTCGGGGCCTGAGACAGTCAGGTGTCCTTGATTCTCAGGCCTGGAGAGGAATTGTTGTGTCTGACCAAAATGGGAAAAGCAGCTGCTCTATATGGAGCTCAGAGTTATACACTAAAGAATTGCAGGATTACAGATATATGAAAATATAAAAGCTAAACTCCTAAGGCATCACCAGATGCCAGAACAGCTGTACTAAAGACATAGTCAGAACCCAGGGATGTGATGAGAAGCAGCACAGCAAGCTGTTTTCGGGTACCCAGGCCGATGTCCCTCATTGCTGGGCAGAAATTGCACCTTTAGCACTAATGCTGTAAAGCATGTAACACTGACATGGTGCTGAGTAAACCAATGTTTGATTATTTCCTAATAGCCCCAGATGGAAGTTTTTTGGCAGAAGGGAGGAGAAGCCTTGATGTGCAGGAGGCAGCAGGACAAGCGGTACAAGAAGGGCAGGTGACAGGGCAGAGACAAGCCCTGGAGCAGGACGGTGCTGCTGAGGGAGATGCTGTCAGCAGAGAGACCGGAGGAAAAGCTGCACAGGCGGGGGATTCGCTGCCCCAGGCAGACACTGGGGCTGCACTGGAGGCATCCGCACCTGAGGAAGGCGCCGTGGCAGAGGAACATCCCAAAGCAAAGGGAACAGGGGAGGCAGTGAAGTTGGGCACAAAGGTGTCACCTGGGCAGCAGGAGGTGCTGGTGGAGGGAATGGAGAGCGAGGTGGCACTGGGAAAGCCAGCACCTGGGGGAGAGGGGCCAGCTGGGGCACTGCCAGGATGGGAGGCAGACAGAGTCGTGTCCCAGGGGCAGGAGGGGGCTGGGGGGATCACTGAGGAAGAGGCTGCAGAGGAAGGCCTCAAAGGAGCGGTAGGGCCGCCAGCAGAGGAGGAGGTGGGTGAGCCAGTGTCCGAGGCAGGGGAGTCCCTAGGGGAGGGAGGGTCTGCAGGGAAGGAAACTGTGGTGGGTGCTGTGTCAGAGGGAGAGGAGGCTGCAGAGGATGCCGACATGGCAGCAGATGGGATTGCCAGAGTTGCCGGCCCTGAAGGAGACGAGGCTTTTGAAGAAGACCTTTCTGAAGGGGAAGAGGCTGTGGGGAAGCCTGGGGCTCTCTGGGAAGCACTAGGGGATATGGAAACAGGAGAAGCAATGCGTGGAGGGGAAGAGTTTGTAAAGCCATGTGAGTTTTCCCAGCTGAAAGCACCAGGGGAAGAGTGGATGGAGATGGGGAAAGCTGTCGCAGGAGCAGCAGCACTTGAGAGTGCTCAGGCATGGGAGGTGGGAGTGAACGCTTTCCAGAGAGTGGAGGACACCATGGAGGAGTCTGTGGAGCCTGACAAGGGTTCTGTACTGGAAGTGGCACCTGGGTTAGGGGCACTGGGGGGTGCTCAGGGGGATCTTGTCACTGAAGGGTCATCACAGGTGGAGGAGACGCTGGCAGCACAGGAGGGGGAGGGTGCAGCAGAAGCACTTTGGAGTGGAAACCCGTCTGTGGGCAGCAAAGCAGAGACAGAGAAAGCAGTGGAAGGAAAACCCGAAGGAGAGGTGGTGGGAGGGTCCGCAGGGGCGGCCGAAGCGGGCTCGGGAGGTGAAGAGGAGGCCACAGATGGAGCAGCAGATTCAAAGGAGCCAGCAGCTGGTACAGAGGGGTGGCTGAGGTGTGGAAAAGTGAGAGGGAAGGGGAGGTCTCCCGGGGAGGGGGTGGTGGGCGAGGCGGCGCTGCCGCCCCCGGGGCTGTGCATGACCCGGGCAGGGGAACCCGGGCTGGTGGCCATCGCTGTGGTGGGCGGCCAGGCCGGGCGAGGAGCCCTCGCCGGGGAGCCGGCACGGGCCAGGGGGTCGGCAGTGGCTGGGGCTGGCGGGGTGGGCACGGGGGCGATGGCACAGGAGGGAGTGATAGGAGCAGTGCTACGGGCACAGAGCGGGACGGGGGCGGCAGTGGCAGAGGAGGTATCAGCCAAGGGAAGGGCGGCAGTCGGAGAGTCTGGGAGGGACGGGGAAGGAGTGGCCGATGGACTCGCGGCTGGTGGGCGAGCGGTGAACCAGGAGGCAGCAGTAGAGTGCGAGGGCAGGGAACCAACGCCGGCGGGAGCCGAGGGCCCGGGCGAGGCGGAGCGGGAGTGGCGCGCAGTGCGGCTCGGGTCCCCACGGCACGGAGAGGAGCTTGGAACAATGTCGCTGAGGCAGCAGCCGACTGCAGAAACCTCCCCGAGCACCCCTGCCCGTGGGGATGGGGGAGTGGAAGCGAGGGGAAGAGGGTCCACAGGAGGCGAGGGGCCGTGCCTGGGTACCCAGCCACAGCTCGCAGCTCCAGAGACACGGACGGCGCGGGGCAAGGACGGGCGGCAGGAGAAGGGGATGGAGCAGCCAAGAGTGAAAGCCGAGGGGGAACAGCCGAGTCCCTGTGAAAACACGAGAGAGAGCGAGGTGGCGGAGGTCTCGGCAAGCGCAGGGAGCGCTGCTGGAGCCGGGGAGCAGAGGAAGGACAGTCCCATCAGAGTGGGCCCAGGTGTCCTGGGAGCCGCTGACGTGGGCGAGAGGAGCCGCAGTCCCCGTCAGGTGAGTCCTGCGTGGGTCAGCCACTGTCCCCAGCAGTCCCCTGGACGATTCCTGCCAGAGACAGGATGCACCACCTCGTCCCATTCCTTACCCATTCCTTAAATGTCTGCTGGTGGTAGCTGGGTCAAGGGATGATAAATCTTTTTGGGTGGAGGCTTCGGCATTCTTTCCTGTTCCCAAAGTCCCGTGCAAATCCCTTTGCTGTGACACTAATTCTCACAGCCCCTCCGCCCTCTCTCCCCTCTGGCCATGCGGAGCAGCTCCCCCGACCCAGCATGTCGCAGTTCTGGTGGCACTGGGGGAGCCCTGGGAGCGCTCAGCTTCCCTGTTACTCTGGCCTCTCCTTGTAGGAGATGTCGCAGCAGTACCTCAGTGGCTCTGAGTTCAGCACGTTTTCTGTGACGTTTGGTCATTGTTTTGTAGGACAGCGCAAACCCAGACCTACTCATCATGTCCTCAGAACAGCCTCAGGATGGGGAAGAAACTCTGCTCTGAGCTTTTTCTGCAGCTCCTCAGTGTTGTGTCCTGCAACATGCACTCTGCTGGCTGTGGGTTTGTGCCGGTTGGGATGTTACTCCTCTGTTTACTCTTGAGTACCACGACCACCTGTCACGTTTCACTGGAGCAGCTCCTCAGCATGCAGCAGACAACTGAAACAAGCTTGTGTTTGCCAGCCCAGGAAACAGCACTCCTTTGGAATGATGAAGATAGTAATCACAAGGATTGTTTCACAGCTGTCTGGCTTGTTTTTCTTGAAAACCAGAGAAATACTGGACCGACTGAACTTCCCCTCCTCCCCCAGGCACCACTTGCTCCTGCAAATGGGCAGGGCTTTTAGCCTGGGATCTTCCCCATCCCATGTTAGGGAAGGGGAGCCCTCCTGCATGCGCAGTGCCCCCGTGCCAGGAGGAGTGTGGGGGGGCTTCCCTCTCCTTTGGGATCCAGGCTTGCTGCTGACACACTTCGGGGCATTCTTGGCACTTTGAAATGTTGTTGCAAGTTGTCAAGTCAGAACAATTCTAACAAGTATTTGTAAATGCATAAAGCCTGGCCTTCTGCTTTTGCTGGAGTCACTCAGGAGTGATCCATGGAACGTCAGTTGAGGCAGTTTATAGTTGTCTCAGCCTGGCGCTGGCTGCCCATCTCTGCTGCCCAAGGCTCTTCTCAGCTCTGCTGCACTTCTGGCAACACTGGAGTCCTTAGCACCCTTTCGGGCCGGGCACCTACAGAAGGGTGTGCAGCAGCCTCTAGGCACTCTGAGCTTGGTGGATGCAGCAGACTCAGCCCCGCACAGTGGGGGACTGTAACTGCGTTTTCAAGTAGGGCAAAGACACTGGAATGAGTAGGATTTTGAGTGGATTGGTGCTGTGAGTCACTTCGGATCAATATACATGGAACTGGAAACTCAAATTGGATCAAGTGGTTGCTGTGTGTTTCCTTCTGGAGACGTTCCTGTACTAGAGATGGTTGCATTTGTATGTTCAGTCTGCACACATTTGTGCTAAGGACTGTTTCAGAGACTTGTGTTTTCTGTGTACATACCCACACCTGCACGTTTGCTCAGGTCTATTAAATACCTGTACCAGTCTGTTCAGCTCCTTCAATTTGTGCCAGTGCTTTAACTGTAGGAATAACTCCTGCCAGTGCAGCAGGGCCTGGGCTGCTGTGTCTGTCTCTGCTTGCCAGTGGGCTGACTGATGTTGGGCTGGGTGTTTGTGCCACTAAAGCTGCCTTGTGCAGGTACCCCTGTAAAGCTCATGCCCAGGGCGGCAGGAGTGGCCACACGTGGGCATTCGGACACACAGGCAGCAATTCCAGGGTTACAGGTGAGCAAAGGCAGAGAGGGATGCAGGAATTTGCCTTTGCAGAGATTCCCTGGGAGCTCTCTGGGGCTGCAGGAGACCCAGGGCATCAGAGAAGGCCCTGATGAACAGAGCAGTATGACTGTAAGGAACTGGAATGCTGACAGTTTGTTATTTAACATTCTTGGAATATTTATAAGTGACAGTCATGTGTATGGTTGTAACAGTTGGGGGAAGAATCCTGTGGTTAGGAAAGCATATGTGGACTTCCAAAACATTAGTGACCCTGTCATTTGAGCAGGCAGAAGTTTGGTAATAAGCAAAACCATGGAAATTGATAATTTTGTAGGTTTGGAAATGCTTCCCATGGTCCTTTCTGCTCTCCTATATGGTGCTAATTAATAATTAACTTCAAAGTGAAAAGTAGCTTGCACTTAGGGAAAAACAAGATGTGCAGCAAAAAGAAAAAAAAGACTAATTATTAAGGTGAGCATATGTGAGCAAAGCAAACTATCCAACAGTGTTGCCACCGGCAAAACTCATTCTTGGCTCATCAGGAAGGCTTTTTTAACTCCCTGAAGTGTCAGGTATTTTCAGTTGCCTGTCACTGGCTGCTGATGGTTGTGTCTCAGATGTGTCTCACACAGCTGGAACCTGGTGACATTCCACAGCTGAAGAGATGCTTCAAAACCATGCCAGCTGTGCACTGCAGACCCAGGATGGGAAAAGTTTGAAGTCCAGCTCCTGGAACTGGGCACCAAGCCCTGGCATTGCTGCCAGAGATGTGGAATGGTGACTCACAGACACCACCTAGGATGCTGGGTGTGGACAGCAGGGGCAGCTCATCCATCTGTCTGAAACAAGGGCCGCAAGGTGGGTTTCCTGGCTGGGAATTGCCTGAGTGGTTTTGGGGCCCAGCTGTACAAACCAGGCATGACCGACCCCTCTGCCTGCCCGTTGGGGCTGAGCCTCTGAGGTGGCCCTTCTGTGCTGTGCTGGCTGTCCCGTGCCAGCTGTCCTGTGCTGTCCTGGCTGTCCTGTGCTGTGCCATGCTGGCTGCCCTGTGCCAGCTGTCCTGTGCTGTGCCGTGCCGGGGAGTGGTAGGACCTGCTGCAGGGCTGCTGGGCTCAGTTCTGGCTGCTGTCCAAACCGTTGTCTGGTTGGACGTCAGGTTGTTTTAATCTAGATCACCTATTGCTGATACGTTAAACAATTTAAAATATCACTACAGCTGCCAGGCACTGGCAGGTCTCCAAAGCAGGGTAAGAATCCTCTTAGCATCTCATTCTTGGTAAATATTTCAGTGTGCTGGGCTCCTTGGGATTCTCTGGGAACAGCACAGGCTACTTGCACTCCCACTAACTGCTTTGGAACATGTTCTACTCATTTACATTTTTCAGAGTTTTTATTTGTTTTACTAACTGATCACTCCTATAAAACATATTTTCCCCCTGAGCCTGATTTTCTTCTATAGAGAGAAATTAACTAAGATATTGTTTCCTTCAAGGAACTAGTAATTTTAATTAGTATTAAAATTATTTGCAAGCACTCGTCTTTGTAAAGAGCTTTTTAAACTAAAAAAGTCTTGCATTCTGATTTTTTTGTTGTTGTTTCCATGTGTTCCCTTCTGACATGTTCTGAGAAGGTGCTCAGGGATGACACCAGCAGCTCAGGTATCAGTGCGTACACAGAGGTATTAATGCACATGAAGTCTGCTTCCTTGCTCCATTTTTGTTTTTCTAATCCAGTTTAGTTTCTGGTTTTCAGACCCACTCATTAAATGCAGAGTCACTGCATGGTTACTTTAAGCAAGGGGAAAAGACAGAATGCAGAGATATTTGTAAGAAAAAAATTCCTGTTGAAAAAGAATCTTAGTGCTGGAACTGATTTTTCAGATATGACAGTGGATCCTTTCTGCACTGTTTGTGTTTCTGGCCAACGCAAAGACCGAGGAATGAGACCTAATCTCTGTCCACCCTCTTTCATCAGCCTATTCCTGTGCTTCTGTAGCTCTGCCATATGGAGCAGATCATCATCTTGCCAATTAGAGTCAGGTAGGCAATTTTCATCAGCATCCCAGATGCACCTTCTCCCTTCTGCTCTGCCCCTCTTCCCTCACAACATGCAAACTGCCAGCCTTGCTTGTACTTCCAGAAAGAGTACAAATGATTTCCTCCAGGTATAGACAAATCTGGATGTTGTTTTGTTGGGGTTTGCTGGAGCTTTATGGTTCCTCTTGTTCAGCCTCTTCCATGGAAATCTCATGACTTCTTGGGCCAGGAGATTGCAGACAGGGTCCAACAGGTCTCCTTGTGAGCCCCATCCCAGGCTTTCCTGTGTATTTATTCTGACATTTCCATTGCCCCAGCAGCTGCTGGTGTAAACAGAACTGCACCTGAGACATGAGCCCAGTGGAGCAGGGGTAACCACTGACTGCTACCAGGGGCCGGTGGTGGGAGAGCTGTAACAGAGCTGCACTTACAGCTTCTCTCCATTCAGCTTTTCAGCAAGTGAAACAAAACAAATGGCAAATGATCTCTAAGCTTTGTTTGGTGAAATCTTCCCCATTTTTATTGCTTCAGGACTATGGAAGTAATGGCAGGCATGTCGGAAGCATCATCAGAGCCCACGGTGCAGTCATAGTTCATGTCTGTCACACTGCTCGAGGCCTCATTGCAGACCTGCTTCAGAGATCACGGCTCTAGAAAAACAACATCCTCAGTAACATTCACAGAACCCTGCCCAGCAATGTGAAGTACTGATTTCCGCTCAGCCAGGAAGGCAGCTCTGCCTTGGCCACACATAGAGTATTACGGATAAATTTTCTTAATTTGAAAGAAGACCCCAGAAAATATCAGTGCAATTAGCTCTGTAATTGCTTCTAGAGGAAGAGTGCAAGTTCTGCTACCCTGCCTCTATTCTCTTTTTTAATGCCCCATCGTCGGAGTTGCTGCTGCAGGGCCTGTTGGTGGCACTGGGCACCCAGCATGATGGCATCCTGACACAGGTTTACTTCAAGTCAAAAATGCTGCTTTGAACTGTGTTAATGTCTATGACAAAATTTTACACAATTTCCTTCTGGTTAAAAGTTTGTCTTGAAGTTCCTGCGTTGCTTTTTGTAAGCAAACAACTGAAGGAAAACTTACTCTTCGGGAAGAACAATCACCCAAAGCAAGCCAAATAGATAAGAAAACCCAGATGTCTGGAGGAGTTCAGGGAAGGTGGGCATCCAGATATATCCCTGTTCTCAGTGAGCAGTACAGTACCCAAGGGTCAGAGCCCTGATGAGCTATGGCTGGGGCTGCTGTGTTGGGGAGCTGCATCAACCCACAGGAAATGGGACATAGGATGTGTCTGAGGCCGTGGAGAACTCAGAAACAAACCAGGTCTGGTTCAGAACCCATGAGCAGGAACAACTGAGCACCCACAGTGGGTGGATGTAGGTGAGGCTTACAAGCTGTTCTTTGTCTTACCCGTCTTGGGGATGGGGCTGGCGGTTCCCAGATACCTCCCAGCAAGGGTGGGCTGAGAGCCCCCTGCCTCAGGGCCGTCCAAGCTAAGGGCGTCCTGCCTCGGAGCTCTGGAATATAACTGATGTCCCTTTACTTTCATCTCATTGTGTTACCAGTGCCCAAGATGAACGTGCAGCATTCCCATGATACAGAACAGCAGCACAGCACCAAAGCCAGCCCTCGGGCAGGTCAGCTGAGGGAGATGCAAAAGCAGAATGCAGGACAGGGACATTTGTCATCAACACTAAAGCTATTCAGTCCAGGGATCTCAGTGTGACACTCAGGGTTCAGTGGTGCAGTGAGAGCTGCAGGTCGATGGCCGGGCTGGCGGCAGGTGGACGGTCCCTCCCTCAGCTGCTGTCCTCAAAGCTGCTGCTGCCCCCGCAGGAGTGGAACCTCATGGTGCTCAAGGGGTCCGACACGTAACCTGCCAGGTGCAGAGAGGGTCACCCTCAGCTTGGCACAGCAGTGGTGCTCCCCGGTCCCCGCCCTGCAGTGCCAGCACAATAGCCTGTGGCGGTGCTCTGTGAGCTCGGGGAGCACTCTGCACTAGCTCACCGTTTTTGTCCACGGGTGGGTACTGGAAGTTCCTTCTCATGTCCTCCAGAGACAGGCCCTGAGAAGGGGGTTGCCCAGTGCTGCAATTTAAACAGGAGGTGTCAGTTTAGGTAAGACAGATGATGGCACATCTCCAGACCATGAGAACTTTTTTTCCAGAATGGAAGGAAAGACCAGTACCTGGGGCCCAGCCACAGCAGTTCAGTAAACAAAAAGCAAGGATAAGTCATAAAGCGAGACCATGACCCCCAGGCATGCTGGTGCTCAGTTACCCTTCTCAGAGTAACTGCCCTCAAATACCCCATTTGGAGCTTCACAACTGTCTCTGGATTGCTGTCTTGGAAGCAATTCCAGGCATCAATCCAGGGTCATTGACATCTATTTTATGTGTCACTGCTAAAAGGTTCTTGCAAATACATTTCTCAGGCAAGGAAGATTGTGGAACTATCTTCCAGTCATAGACCAAACCCACTGTTCTGCCAACATATTGTTCATCCCTGATCCTAGAGATGGGAGTTCTTTGTCTGCCCTTGAAATCAGTTCTCACAGTGGTAGGGTATAATAGGTCAGGTGTTTACTTAATGGTACAATAATATAGAGAACCCATGTGTGTCCCTGCCTTAGAAAACATCAGGAGTACTTCTTACCGTTCTGTGGCCATGAAATGAGCGATACACAGTTTTTAGGATGCACCCTGGTAGGAACAGTCCCAGCAATGCTGACTCCCACAAACCTCTGTGAGGCTCTTCCTTACATAGTTGTCTCCTGCCTCTGCACCTGCTGGAAGGCTCTGGATTCTCTGTGTCTTTCTGTCTGTCCATCTGTCCCTTCCCTTTTCAGCAAGGATACTTTCACCTTCCCCCGCTGCCCTCCCAGTGGCAGCCTGGGCTCTGTGATGGACACAGGTGATGGCACAGGTCCGGCGGTGCTCTCTCCTGGTCCTGCCACGCCACCTCCTAGCAGCACAGCCTACTTCTTTCCTTCAGTCCTCTCAGGGGGAGCCTTCCAGAGCCCCTCTGCCTCCCTCGGGCCCCGCAGTGACTCGTAACGCACCCCTGTGACCAGGCCGCGTACGCTCGTGCGTTCAAGGCGTATTCCAGCTCGAATCGACTGCGCAGCGCGGCGACGTGGCTGCGCCCAGGGCCACCCCGGGCCACCAGGCAGTCCGAGGAGGAGGAGGGAGACAAGGACCCGCTGCTATTGCTGGAGGCTGGAGACATTAACTGGATTTAAAAAAAATAAAGGTACCATTATGGCATATTTACAAGTCCTTTCTCATCTCTCTCTCATAAGTCTTATCCCATCTTTTCCTTGGAATTTTCCAGCAGCTCCAAAGCCATCGCTGTCCTCAGCTGCTGCCGCTGTCCCTGACCCCACTTGCACTCCCATCTGCTTCTACACACACAGACCTGCCCCGCTGGGAGCCAGGTCCTTACCTCAATATTGCACAGACACTCCTCTAACTTTGTGACAACTTCTGAAAACTCTGGTCTCCCCTGTGAACACAACAGGAAAATCAGAGATGAGTTAAAAATGAAAGGGGGCAGATCTGATGTGACTAGATTGACACACAGGGAAGGGATGAGTCACAGTCCCCATCATTTCCCCTCTCTGAATTTCATGGCATAGCTGTCAGTCTGTTTGGGAATCTGATGAAAACTGCAAGTTCAGTGCTGAGCTACAACATGAAGACGTGTGTTCGTATGAACTTTAACTGCAATTCATCTCTTTTTCTGTTACAATTAGATTTGAGCTAATAATGACTAGATCACAAAAATACTATCAATAAATTATTGGCTCTGCTCTTTAGGTTGACTTTCTCTTTGCCCATGAACAGGACTTCAGACACAGCAGCAGCCAGCGATGAGCAGCGTACAAGTTCCTGGCCAACCTGCCTGTATGGCCATCCTCCTCCCTCCGTCATCCATGAGAGCTGCCCTTAATAAAACTAAAAGTTTACTTCTTTACAGAGCTCAGCCCTAGGCATTATGGCAAATTCTCTGGCTCTAATTAAAGCTCACAAATCCAATTAGCCAATGAAAAAGGCTTCTCAGGAGATGCTGCTAATCTTCTAATCACTGGTTTGCCTTTGGAAACAGCTGCTGTCAAAAGTTTCTGGGAAGCAGATGTTCAAGTACCTGATAAATAGAAACAGGGACATGGCACATGGGAACTAGTTTTCAGCTGGGATGAGCCTTGAATGAAATTAAAGACAAATAAAAGGATACATTTTCTAATTTGGAGGCATTTCATGGCCATCCAGCAAAACCCTTACAGGTATACTCCATTTTCTGCCTTTTTTTCCTGTAAACTGAGCAGACCTTGTGGAGAATTTTGACCCGTGAACACTCATTGAGCCCCAAAACTCAAATTTTTTCTCTAACAAATGGTTGCAAAACACCTTTAGTAAAGCTAAATAGAGCCTAATAAAGAACAGTAGCAAAAAACCTTTAATAAAAATAACTCTGACAAGTTTTTGCTCACATCTTGTGCTAAGTTCTGGCCATCCATGGCTGATTGAGCTATCAATTGTTTTATAGTTTTGTCCTGAAGCTCTAAAACACTAGCAGGATGAAGTAACACTGGAGTCGCACTGATGGGTAACAAACTGCACTGGAACTCTGAAAAGATGATTTCTCCTTATAGGAGCTGAGTGGCTGTGGGAATGCTGACAAGACACAGGGACTGCACCCATCTCAGTGCTTGCTTAAGTCAACACTTTAATATGACACCTTATTAATAAATTTAAAGTGAATGTGTGTTAACATGCTGTCATTAGCCGTTCCTTACAAAAATCTGAGAGCAGCAAGGAATTTTCTACTCATTCTGTAACAGCTCAAGTCCTAATCAGCATTACATGATTAATTAAGTTTTGTTGAAAGGCTAAATGTTAATTTACTTTCCTCCTCAATTTACCAGCTCTCCTGTATTTCCTGACACACCTTATTATCTGCCTGGCGGCTTTCTGCAGTGATGCGTCCCACGGAAACTGTGATTTTGGGGGTATCAGCCAGAGCAATGTGCCCATTTTCCCTCTGCTGGGGTCACTCACCTCAGGACAGGCGTTCCAGCCCCTCATCAGCAGGGCAGAGATGGGCTTAGGGATGGAGTAGCCGATGGGCGGGCGGATATGGTGATATGCCATGTCTGCCGCCGCTGCCGCTGCACGGGACAGCCCAGAGACACCGGTTAGCACCCGCAGTCCCCCAGTCCCAGGAACTCACTACCCACTACTGAGACACCCAGCAGGTGTGGAAACCTACTGCTGAGCCATCCAGCCTATGAATAAAGGAGGTTGGATGGAGGCTGGAGGTTAAAAGATGCTTTTCCCATCAGACTGACAGCATAGTGAGATCCCATCACCATGGCCACAGGCCCACCTCTGGTCAGAGGTCAGACAGCAGGGAGGGTCTCATTGGCAGAGGAGGCTGAACCCTCCCTCCTTACCTATGCTGGCTCTGACCACGTCCTGCCGTGCTCATGACCTCTAACAACTCCTGTCAGACATCCAGGGGTCAGAACCTCAGGAGTGCAAAATGCAGCCCTGGAAATGTTGCTCTGCTGTGGTACACATTTCCCCCCCAGTTTGTGGGTGCTGTCCTGAGGTACACATGGAGATGTACCGAGGAATGGTTTTGCAATCCCAACGCCCATGTGAGAGAGACACCCTGTAGGCAGAGTGTCTTGTTCCTAGCCCTAGATAGGATAGTTCTGTGCTTTTCACTGAATGCAATATCTGAGCACTTAATAACACACTTCAGTAAGATATTGGTGAAAATTACACAGCGTAGCTACTTCTTAAGTTTAGATAATTTAAAGTATTAATTCATTGAGCATGTTACCTGGTTTCAGGTGAGCAAATGGAATTTCCCCTGTTAACAGCTCCCAGAGGCACAGAGCATAGCTGAAGACATCGGCTTTGATGGTGTACCTTGTGCACTGGGTGAACACCTCCGGGGCCATCCAGCGCAGGTTCTGCACACCAGGAAACAGCAGTCATACATTAGCAGTGTTTGCTTCCTCACAGAAGCACCTATTCCTGTATTTGTATGTTTGTTTTCCTTTGTTTCCTTATTTCCTGCCTCCATCACTCCATAAAATAATTTGTAATCTGCCAGGAAAATTTTTCACCGGGCTTGCAAAATCTAGTCAGTGTGTTACTGTGCATGATATGTAACTGCATTAGCTTGGTGCTATCTCAGCTCCATAGAGCCAGGCTGAGCAGGCTTTAAACATGACAGTAGAGTGAGAATAAAAATAGAAACTCAGGCTCAAAGTCTGGAGACCACATCATGTGGTCTGAGAGATATACGCATATATGCCATGTAATAGGAATTAACTACTGCTTCAGCTGGCAGAAGTAAAAGCTGACAATAGCTGCATTGGACTGGGCCTGCTATCTTGGGGTCTTGCTGCTCCTTCCAGACCCCCAGTTCTGAGGCTGCTTTACAAGCAACCAGTCTCTCCCTGGGGTGACGGGTTCAGGGTGGATTTTTAGACTCCTTGTGCTCCTTACTCTGCATCCTATACATGGCAGGACAGTCCTCATCAGGGCAGTTTTCCTAAGACAGCCCTTCTCAGCAGAACAACACCAAGCTGCAGCAAGACTTGTCTGAGCAGCAGCCCCACTTCCCACACAGCATGTGCCACTACAGAGTGGTAAAGAGCTGGTTGCCAAGGCCTGGGGTAGCATCCTCTGGCACTGCCCACTCCATTCCAGCCATCACCCATCCCACCCCATGTAATAGTTGGGATGATGTGAACATTCCTGGCCATGGAGTGACACACAGGACACATCTGGACTCAAACCCATGAAGACAACAACTGTCTTGTAAATCTGACTGCAAGCAATGGGCTATTGTGAAGAAAAGAACTGTGAAATAAGGGAATCAGTGCTGAGTAACTAATTCCCTGTTAGAAAAAGGAACCACCTGCCAACAGTGTGTGTGTGTGAGTGGGGAAGAGTGGATTAAAAATAACTCTTTAGTAAGGAATTGGGGCAATAGAGCTCCAAAGACAACCTTATAAAGCATTGTTGTCTGCTGCAGATCTTATATGTTCCCTCATTGCTGCTATTAAAGACAGAGGGAAAAAATAAAACCAAGACAGAGAAACATTGCGAGAGATGAAATACTACACCAGTCCATCTTTTCCAACAAACATATTTCTAATGTCTTTTTCTCCTAAACTGTGTTTGCCTGATATTTGCTATTAATTATGTGGAACAAAATAAGAAACAAACCCCAGGTTGTTTTGTCATGTTGTCTTCATCCAGGGATTGCAGAAATCGGGATTCTGAAACAGAACAAAAAAAAAAAAAAATTACTCTCAGGCCAATACAGACACACACCTTATTATACAGAAGTCCTGCCTTAAGTACAATTCCACATGATCCTCTCATGTTGAGTTTTAGACAATTTGGGGTTAATTTGCAAGTGTTTCATAAAAACTCCTTACCTCCAAAATCAGCAACTACTGCATGACCATCCTCATACAGGAGAATATTGTGACTGGGGGGAAAAAAAAACCTATAGGTAATTGTTTCATAGTGCCTTAAAGATGGTGAAAATGTTACAGTTTTTGGGTCACAGCTAAACGTTTGAGTTCAAATCACCTCCTCGGGTAGCTAAATGTCTATAGGTATGTCTCATATTTATTGTTAGAAAGTGCACATTACCCCTGAGAGGGCAAACCCAAAGCTTCAGAAACCATAATGTCAGCTTCTAATCAATATCAGAACAAAACACCTTCTGTAATTAGTTATAGACCAAGTCTAAGAGCTTTATTCAATATGTGCACTGAATCTCAGTGATGAAGTGACAAAGATGATGATATTTGAATATAAACGCAGTGATGATCTACCAATAAAATTGCGTGGACTGATTCTGTTTCCTTCTAAGGTTTATGTAGGTGATAATCCCTAATTTATGCCAGTGTATAGAAAAGAAGGAGCAGATCTGAGGAGTCCATATAGAATGGATCCTGCAGGCAAAATATATTTGCCTATTGCAAAACATCATTTAGCAGGAAAAGTGTATCTGGAATCTATTGAAAATTTATTTACTGATTCAACTGACTTAATTTTCAGCAAAGAACACACAAGATGAAGCAGAAAAGAGACCACTTCATAAAACCGTATAATCATAGAATCATCAAAGTTAGAAAAAACTCCAAGATCACAGAGTCAAACCTTTGACTGCTAGTCCAACCTTTGACTGATTTGCATGCAACAAATCCAGAGAGAGACTTTTCGAAATCAGCAACACAAACACAGAGTTTCAAACAAATTGGAAACTTGGGGAAAGATCCACAAGATGCTTTAGCTAGGTCACAAGTTTCCAGCACCTCTGGAGATAAAGGTTTCCCTACCCCAGGCCTTCATGGCACACGGCTTTGGAAGGGCCGAGTAAATCACAACAGCAAAGTGCGGGAATGTGGACACGATGATGCTGTCAGGATATTTATCAAATGCTGAGCCAAGAAAATTCAGAAGAGTGAAAAGTGTATGAAAAACAGAAATGAAAAAGTTGGCAAGAGTTTACATGAGGAGGGAAAATGGAAGTAATACTGATGGTCTCAACAAAAAGCACAGCTTGCTCATATTACAGCTGCAGATAGAAACAAGAGCAGTCGAGTGAGGAACACAAATTTTAGCAGATAACAGTTTTAGGACAGAAAAAATTTAAGCTCTCCCAAGCAGGACTCCCACAAATCACTATCTTCAAGATTTCCACCTTCACCTAAACCTAACCCTTGGGATGATAAATTTAATCATAAAAATGTAACCATGACTCTCTTGATTTATATTCGATCTGATTTTAGCTCTTGTATATACTTTCCATCAAAATATTGAAGTGATTTTGGTACAATGTGGAATTGTTTTGAGACCCACACCATATGCCCAATGAAAATATGAATCAAACACAAGGCTGAACTAGAGAGACTCTTGAAGGCTGCAAGATGTGGTTGGGTGTAGGTACACAAGCCATACAAAGCTACAGACTTTGCCGTGGTCTTTGCTCAAATTTGGCCTCTGTCAGTAGGGACAAAAATTATCACCATGTCTCAATGTGAATAAACGGCATTGAGCCCTAGCTTCAACTTCAATCTGTTCCAGGATTGTGCAGACTTGAACAAATCCAACTTGAAAAGTCAAGACAGAATCAAGACCTAGCCTGACAGTTTTTGTGGAGAAGCAGAGACATCAGTTGAAATTCCCTTTCTTCTCATGGCATGCATCAACTTTTCATAGAATCACAGAATCTTTGAGACAGGAAAAGAAGTCTCCAAGACCTCCAAGATCATGGAGTCCAACTTGTGACCAATGCCCATCTTGTCACCCAGCCCAGAGCACTGAGTGCCATGTCCGCTTGCTCCCTGGACACCTCCAGAGATGGTGACTCCACCACTGTCCTGGGCAGCCTCTTCCAATGCCTGACCATCTTTTCAGTGAAGAAATTCTCCCTGCTGTCCAACTTGAACCTCTCCTGGCCCAAGATCTGACAAACAATGCTGAAATGCTCATCTTGGTGCTGAGTGCATTGATTGGGCATATCTGAGGGCAGGAAGCAGGCTCTGGGAGAGTTTTGTCAGTCTGATACCTCCAGGGAACACTACGGTTACTGGTTTTTCTTTTTTAAAGTAAAAAATACACCCCAAAGAAATAAGGCTTGGAGGGTACAGCTTTAAAAATGCTGTAATTGCCTTAGTGGCACTTGAAAATTTGAAAACCTCAGAGGAAACAGGTACTGTGTTTTGAGAAATACAGCAAGAAAAATCCAAGCTGAACTGAGCTGGCAGAAGATTGAGTTCAGCAGAATCAGAAATTAATTGTCTTTTGTTAAGGTCACACAGGGATTGCATTGGTGAGAGCAGGCATTGTTCTCTTCATGAAACCATGGAAGGAAGAAAATGAGATAAGAACGAGGAGCGTGCAATCATCCTGGCTTTGTGAAAGGACATGGTTCTGGGGTCTGCCAGGCACGGAGGCTTCTCTCTCCCATGGCAAGTGACAGGCTCGGCATGTCCCTTTCACAGGGATTTGGGCCATTAAAATATCCTCCTGCCCTTAACACGCTGTGGGTGTAATGAAAAGCAATGGATATTTTAAGATTTCACAAGGGACATTTCAACAAAGAGGAGTCGCAAACTCCATCCCCATTACCACCAGGCTGCCATCCTCTCTTTCATCTCCCTCACCAAGCAGCCCTCAGAAGTGTTCACAGATAGTTACAGCCATCAAAAGCAGGTCAGTCGCTCAAAGGTTGCTGCAGCCATGTTCAGCTGCTATGGCTTAAATAAAATGGATACTAAAATGGTCTCTCTTTTATTAAAGTGCTATAATCATTGTGGCTGCCATCCCTCACCATGGTGCAAGTAGTAATAAGTTGAGGCATGTCACCATTACTGATGGCTGTCAGAAGTGAAAAGAAAAATAAAACTCCCAATTATTCTTCAAATGGAAGGATAACCCCTTTTCCAGTATAGAGACACGAGAGATTAATTTTCTTCTCTATTCTGTCAAGCCATATTGCAGGTTTATTTCATGCATTATGTGCAGTGCATTAGATTTCAGAACTCACAAAGGTGGTTAAGAGTTATGGGAAAATTTAAGGTAAAAAATATGAAGCTCCTGTGAAGCCGCTGGCAAAACTTAACATGGAATTTCACTCTTAGTCTTTCTCTTAAGCTGTTGCAAAGATTTTCATCTGGTAATTGTGCCTGTGGGTTGGCTGGGACTCATGCTGCAAACACGACTCCTGCTCTTGCACTAAACTTTCAGAAGTTGAGCTCTCTCAGCAGCACATATCTATGGCACCAATGTCCCTACAGCACATTTTCTTCTGACCCTCACAAGTACCATCTGTATGACTTCTGTGGGGCTTTCTGGCTCTCCAGGAAGATACTGGCTTGGGTTTTCTTTTGTGGAAATCATTATTTAGAATCCTTCAGTGCAGAACTGTCCTTCTAAGAGCCACCAAGGCATGAACCTGAACTGTGAGGTCTGAGTCTTGGCTGCCCTGGCCTGAGCCTTGCCTCCCCTAGTGCAGCTCCACAGCAGCCAGGCACGGGGCTCTTGGCTCGTGCCACTGCCTCAAAAGCAAGGCTCTCCCTTGGAACAACACAGGTTTGTAGCCTGGGACAAACCTGGGCAGGGATGCAGGCGTGTGAAGGAGACTCAGAAGGATAGTGGAGGATGCCATTCCAGTGTGCTTGTTGCTCTCGAGGGCTGACAGAGCTAATCAGAGCTGCTGTTAGCTGTAACAAACGAGCCAAGCAAACCGAGAAACACATGAACTCAGTGACTACCTGGAAATATTTCGAGTAAAAGAGACAAAGCAAAGGGAAGGAGATTAAATGATGAGGGAATGTGACCAAGTGCCCTTTGACAACAGGTGTTAGGCTGAAATTGAGCATTGGAAAACAGAGATTCAGAAAGACAAACAGATGCAGGAAAACACTGTCAGCACCTGCAGCCTTCAAGGACAATCACAGTTCAGCAATTGTGACTCACAGGGATTTGTATAAAACCTCTGAGATTATTTTCAATTGAGTGCTAATGAGACACTGTGGGGTTGCAGGAGACTGCAAGGTGTCCCTGTGGCTTCGAGCTTTCAAGTTGCCTAAATTTTTAGGTTAAAGTCAGAAACTGACCTGTTCAAATCCCGATGTATGATGGGCTGTGTGAGATTGTGAAGGTACTCCATGCCTTTGGCTACATCTACAGCAATGATTAATTTAGACTGCAGATCAAGAATTCTGCATTTTATAAAAAAAAAAAAAT
This sequence comes from Callaeas wilsoni, assembly GCA_013398955.1. Classification (NCBI taxonomy): domain Eukaryota; kingdom Metazoa; phylum Chordata; class Aves; order Passeriformes; family Callaeidae; genus Callaeas; species Callaeas wilsoni. The sequence goes on from VWPU01013546.1 coordinate 47,108, forward strand.
TACTTGAAGTCAATAAACAGTTGAAAATTATTCTTATCTGTAAATCATGGAACATTTAAAATTGTTTTACATACAACATAATGTTACATAATATATGTAAAGTAAATCTATATATTGTAAAATAATGACAATAACAACTTTGTGATTACTTATCAATTTACCTCAGATACCTAATAAAGTGAACCAAAGCTCATTATTTTCTAGCATGTTCCTTTCTCTATTGTCCTACACTGAAATGAATATTTACATCAGCACATATGCCCTACTCTTCCAAATTCTGAATGGCAGGCCCGCTGGTGGCCGAGGGCAATACCTCTTCTGCTCATGGAGCAGGGAGAAGAGCGATCCCCCAGAGATGTACTGGGTGACGATGGCAAACTGGCTGGGGTCATCCAGGCATGCTCCCACGAACTGGATGACACAGGGATGGTTCAGTCGGCAGAGAATGGAAACCTCACGGCAGAACATGTCCACGTCGGACTTGGAGCAGTAGGTGTTGGCTCGATAACTTAGAATTGACATGAGAGGAAGCAGAAGGCAAAGGCATCATAAAATATGGGCTTTTAAAATACTTCAAACTAGGTCATTGACCAAGCAGGATGGAAAAGCCTGACAAACTTACCGTTTGATTGCAACAATTTTATTTCTACATCGTCCCTTATAGACTTTTCCAAAAGACCCTAAAATGGTTTAAAATAAATAAGCTCAAATATGTTTGTTATGAACATCAAACATTTAAAGTGAATGCATTTTCACTTCTGGTACCTGAGCCAATAATCTCGTGGAACTCTATCTCAGAGAGCTGAAGGTGGAAGTGTGATGGCAAACCAGCACGGAGGAGGAGGACATCGGCCTTTTCTGCAAGAGAAATGCCCATCCCATTGGTAAAACATGGCTCAGGGGAGGAACAAGCACAAAACCACTGAACTTCAGAACTCTTGCACTGGGAAAGCTGATTTTTCCCCATATATTGGCTGCTAATCTTGCTCCCTGCTCCAGAAAACCCCAGTGACAGACACATCCTTGCAACGCCACGGGTTGCCTGGGCATTCCTGGCCTAACAACCGTGTCAGCCATGAGCACTGTCCCACACTCCCAAACTCTGCCTGTGCCATGGGATGGTGGCTCAACATTCCTTGCATGGAGAATGAATTCTTTTTTTCTGTGTAGCCAGTGCTCATTGCTGCTGCTGGGGATGCTGTTGCAGAGCTGACGGGCCCTTAGTGACATGTGGAATCTAAATTTTGTAACTAAATTTAGTTGTCAAATGTCTCTATCTTGTTAATCTTTTTAGTTTGTTACTATAAAGTTTATCAGAATACTTCTAAACAGAGCATTTTTATGCTGATATGTAAAGGATGTAAGAATTTGATTATATCCAGAGTGAACATTTAAAGTGGAAAATTGAAAGTACCACCAAAAAAAAAAAAAAAAAAAAAAAAATCGTAAAATGCCTTAAAATATTTATCTGAATGTTTGAGCTGTATTTGTTTCAGAGTAACACAAATTATTTTTGGACAGAATTTTTCTTTTAAAGATAATTCAGGCATTTTTATGGTGTGATTTAAAAGATATTTATTTGCATTCATGGAGAAGTGGGTATTTCATTACTGCTATTTCACACCACAGCCTTTTCTCAAAGAAATTAAAAGAAATAGATATTTTTTAAAGTGAATGAAAACAAGGCAGATACAGGAATTGTCATATGCTGAGTAACAAAACAAAGGATATTGTTTCCTAAAATTATTCCAGGGAAATGGAACAATGAACCATAAAAACTCCAGGAGTAATGAATTCTGTGTAGGATGTTCAGGCTGACAAACAGATTCGATAAAAAGACCACAAAAGTTCAAGTTTTCCCTTGCCATTGCAAATACCTTTCGTCATGCTTTTAATCTTCCCTAGAGGGGATGGCACTGACACGTAGGAACCGTCTGAAATAAAGAACAGAATGAAATTTATGGAGTTCAATGACAGCATAAGTGATGGTGCTGATAAATTAATGAGGCAATGATGGCTGAAAGAATTAATAATAAAGGGTGAGAATTCAGATAAACACACAAACACATCTGATGGGAGCTGGCTTGGGCTGGGATACAGCTCATTTTCCTCACTGTACCAGGCACAGCAGATTGTGGTGCTGTGTGCCGCAGCCTTGAAAGGAAGCTGTGTATGGCTTTACTGATTGCTGCAAAATGCTGTTGACTCACAGGTGTTAAGGGAGCCAATGTAGCCTTTAGAGCCACTAGATTTTGTGAGGGAACTCTGGCCATATTCCCAAACTGGACTGTGAACATACTGCACTGCTTAGTTCACTGACGAGACTTTCCCAAAGGCCTCAGCTTTCTCCCTATACCAGAAATTTCAGTCCCTTTTTTCTGCTCAAGTGGGAGCCAAGTCCTTTTAGAAACCAGCATTACAAAATACCCCTGTGTGTGCTAATTGCTTGCCAAAATAATTTCCATTACACCCGTAACCTTAGTCCCCTAAGGATTTACATACACTTGAGATATACTACACCTAAACCTGGAAGAGGCCAAATGATTTAGGGAGCAGGTTGATGCTGTGCCAGCTGTAGGTTCCTCCTGTGTTCACACCTGGAGCAGAACCTCACCTTGACATGCTGCAGGGTACAGCGTCCTCATCCCCTCTGAGGCAGCGCTCCAACACATGGCCAAAGGTTTTGTTAATCTAACTCACTTCCTGGCTCTTGTCACTTAGTCACCAGTACAAATGAGTATTTTTGTAGCAAAGTGGGTAATTAATTCTTCCAAAGGGAGCATTAGATATCCAAAGATATTAAAAAGTAGGAAGGTGGCTGAGTACAGAAAGATAAAATGTCAAGTCAAAGAAACATGAGGAGTAAACAGCACAAAAAGAACAGCGAAGGAAGACTGTTCAGGACACGAAAAGGTGTGAGCAATGATTGACAGAAACTGATCTTCAGCTCACAGTTTTGGGCTCTCCTTTATAGGAACAACACAAACTGACAACTTTAATTTAAATAATGGAACATTAAATTAAGCGTACCAAGAAAACGGTGAGCCCCATGACAATGATTTTATTTGTGCTGGACAGAACTGACCCAAAGCTCTCTGACATGGGTGGAGCATTTCCAGAGATTTCAGCAGTCTTTGGATCAGGCCCTTTAGCTAGAGAATAAAATGATTGCTCAGCCCGTACCTCCCCCAGGCTGGGAATACTCATTGCAGGGGGATTCATCCTGAGGTCTCTTGTAATGCTTCAGGAGGGTCACAATTGCATCATGACCTAGGAAAGAAAGAGGAAATACAAGGATTTGCAGGTAACTCAAAAGATTTCTTTTTAAAAAAAAAAATTTATACAAAATCAGGGGATTTTTTAAAAAAAAGTACAACATGTCTATAAAATATGCAAAGACATGGTGATGCTAATCTAAACCTACTGAGATTCTCAGATGTAGAAATATGGCAAATTTCTGCCAGTAAAAACAAGCATGTTATTTTCACGAGTCCACCTAAAATGGAAGATATGGCGAAGGAAAAACCTGCTCAGAAATCCTGCAATGGAAGTTGACAATAGTCTTCAGTGGACCTGACAAGGAAAACCAGAGCCTGTAAACATTCTTTTTGTAGTCCTAATCTGGAGAAATTTGTAAACCTACTGCTGCAGATGGAAGCTACGTTTGCCCCTGCCTGCGAGGCACCAGGTGGCAGTGGGGCCACCTGCTCAGGTGTTTGATGCACAAAACTCTGCCTGGCAGCATTTAAATTTCTTTCCTAAACCTTTCCAAGATGAGTTTTCCCTCAGTAATTTCATATGTATTATTTTGCCAAGAATCAGGTTTTGAAAAGCCTTGCAAACTCATAGTTTTAATATATTACAGTCATTCTAAAAATAAAGGCACTGCAGGGGAATGTCCCAGAAACCACAGACTCAGAAACAAGCTGGAAGCTGCTACCTGGATGTACATGCAGGGCAGTATAACAGGAACCATGGAAGAGGCCTCACTTTGATCCGTATTTGCAAGAATTCAAGGTTACTTACTGATTCATCATTCCTCATAATGTTCAGTAATAAAATGAGAACTCCTGCACATGCCAGAGGAGAAACAGCCCTTGCTGCACAGGCTGCGTGTTTCCTGTTTTAGCATCACAGAAACACTCCTCTTGATTCTGTGCTGGATTATACTGATGTTTAACAGAGATCTGAGATGACAAATTGAAGGGCTGGGGTTTATAACTCTTCGTGCCATTCCCTGGGGAGGAGATAGTGGGAACTTTGTCTGCAGGCACTGGCAGGTTATTTTGCAGCATTATCTCCTTCCCATGCTGCCCTCTCCTTCCTGCACAGCTTCTGTGGGTTTCGTAGCAGAAACTAGAAAATTGAAATACCTTTCTCATAAGCCCACATCAAACAGGTCTGCTCATCCTTTTCTCCACTGGACCTGCTGGGATCACAAGCTACGAGATTCATATCAGCTCCGTTATCCAGCAAGAACTGCACAAGGCGAATATGGCCATGGTAGCAAGCACAGTGCAATCCTGGAACATCAGAGAAGTGTGAGGAGCACAACTGTCAGAACATGGCAGTAGGACTGCAGCAACAACCGTCAAGTGCAAATTGATTTCCTGGACAAACAAATATATTGTCAAAAGATACCTGAGGCAAGAGGTGAAAATTAAACAGAAAGGCTGCAAGAACCAATTGTGCCTCTGCACAATGCGTCACCATTTACTCTGCCACCTGCAAACCACATTTAATGACTCTGTATGTGAGAAAAAGCAAGTGGAAACAAAGGCAGCTCTTTGTAGTGAGGATAGGAAGGTGTGCAGCCCTTCAGACACTATATCTCAGAAGCCTATCTTTGCAGAAGAATTTCTAACACTACTTAGAAGGCTTGCTATGGGAGGAACAGTTTACACCAGGTTTTGTTACTCATAAATACCCTAATGAGCCTGATATATCCTCACTGAAGTCTTATCACTTCTACACCGCCTGTAAAAATATTTCGAGAAAGCTATGCTCTATATGAAAGGTACTTGGATGCTGGAATTACCCTGGAAATCCTGATGGTGTATGGCTTCCCAATATTTTGGTGCTGGTATATACCCTCATACACAGTAAGTATGATGATGTTACCTGTGTGCCCATCTCTCCCCTGATGATTGATGCTTACAACATTTTGGTCGAGAAGAAACTTGACAAGTTCTATGTTCTTTCCATAGGTGCAAGCGCTGCAGAAGTAAAGGGAGTGGTGAGTGCCATAGTCCATAAAAGAAGTACTTTGGGTATCCAAAATTTACAAAGAATTACACAGAGATAAACATGCAGTAATAAAGGATCTTTAGAAATGTGCAAGCGCATGATTAATCCACCAAAAATATTCGTTTTTATTGTTTCAGAAACATTCTAATTATTGCTGAATCGCCTAATTTTGCATAGTTGTGCAAACAGTCTGTGTTGCAAAGTTCCTCTTAAATAGCCCTTTACAAACTTCCAGCATCCCAACCAAGCCGTGTTCTGCCACCTGGTTTCTCATTCAGAGTACCTGGCTCCAGCAGACATCCAGGTAGAACAAGCTCTGATCCCAGCTCCCAAAATGGACAAGGAGAGGAACCATTGTCCAACCAGGTGTTGGTGAACCTGATTTTCTTACCTTCCTTTTCTCTCTCTCTCTCTCTGTCTCTCTCTCCTCATTCACTGCCTGGTTCTGCCTCTCACTTCATGCCCTGTCATGTATCTCATGACACAAACTCACCCTCCCCATGTAGCTCCCTGCTCACTCTGTCCCTCACCTGGCTGCTGGTGAGACATTTGTAATTTTAGGTGTTGTGCCACATGCGTGTGCAAGTGGAGCTCTATTGATAATAGTATTTGAACGCCTCACCTGTGGAAAGCTGTTTCACTGAATATATTTTCTTTAGTGAGACTTTCTGTTCCTGAGAGCTGAATTATTTCCTTGACAACTTCAAACTTCCCATTGTAACAGGCACTGAAGAGGAAGCCAGCACAGAGGTGTTAGCAAAACCAGCCTTCCCATGAGCCCCAACCCTGTCAAATGGCTGCTCCGGGGCACTCACAGGTGTAGAGGTGTGTCTCCGTAGATATTCACCACGTGGGGCTGTACTTCGAAGCTGCTCTGCAGTAAGAACTTCACAATATCAAGGTGCCCAAATCGAGAGCAGAAGTGCAGAGGCACATGATCTTCATTGTCCTGAGCATTCACTGCCAGGTGACCCAAAAAAACACCACAGAAAGGATTTTATCCTTAACACAGTTTGTCTGGGATTGTTTGGAAAATTTAATAGAATTTTATGTGTTGTGTCTATGCATTTTGAAACCTCCTGGAAAAATATTTGTGGACATATTTGTTAAAAATTGAAATTTCTGTGATCTTTCATATATCAAACCCACATTTCTCTGTGCCATCTGCAGTGCACTCTCAAGGTGATTTTCTGAACTTGGGGCATGGCTGCTTTCTTCCTGCAAACTTACTGAGTGTTTTGATGAAGCTTTCTATGAAGGAATCATGAGTTATAAATGACCCTTAGAAAGAGCAATTTTGAAGCAAAAGTACGATAATAACAACATTAGCAGAACTGGGAACATCCAGGCAGCACAGAGCTACCTGCGTCTACCAGTAGCAGCAAACTATTCCAAGGGCAGTTGCATGGAGTGTCCCTGGAGGATCCTTGATCTGCGGATGGGAATGTCTGAGACTGCCAGCTAGCATGAACCACATCCATGCCAGGGAGCCTTCTGCCTGTTTATGGGACGGGCAGTTGCATTCCAGCACCAGAAATGGGAATGGAGGTACCTTACATGGCTCTTCCTTCATCTATCCTGTAGGGAGTGAAGAAGAGATGGGACAAGACCTAGGCAGAGTTCTTTGTTGGTACAGACACCTACAAGTACTGTTTTCATTATCCAAAATAGGTCTTTAGTCACTTTTAAATGCAGCATGTGTTTATGTGACTCTTGGTGTATTTCTTGCTATGTTCTTCCAGAACAGCCCTCTGGAATGTAATGCATGTTCTTCCAGAACAACCACAGCTGGTTGATTTTGTAACTGATAGAAATGACAAACCCAGCCTCCTCTGTGCAACATTTAGTTCTTGGTTCAGCCTGGCACCAGGTCTTTGAGGCAGTTCACATAAATGAGTAGACTGCGAGGGAATATCTGTCCATTAGAGGTGTCCAAAGCTGTACTGCCAGGCTTTTACACACCATGCTGACCAACATCCCTCAGGAACATCTCCTACAGCTCAGCTCCCTCAGGACAAAGGCTAAACCAATCACATTCTGTGGGTCTGTCTTTGCTTTAATTTTCTGTGAGTAGAACAAACAATGAAAAATAAAATAAATCCCTGTTTTAAAACCTTTCTGAAATAATGCTGAATGCTCATAGAAATGGACAGTCCCTTGAAATGTGTGGAATTTACAACTTCCCTTATGTCTAATGACAGAGAGCTCCAATCGTGTGTTCTGTTACTGAAATCCACAAACTTCATTAAGTGTTCCCATTAACCTTCCTAGCAGTCTTGTATATAAGAAGTAAAGAAAAGTAGATTCTTTTCTTTCTCTATTTGAAAATAATTCTTCACTTCATAGTGTCATGTGACATGTTGGCCTTTGTTTTTTATTGTGACTAGACATTCTGGTACTATTTTACCAGATCCATTGTGAAGTGCAATAAATAAGGGTGGAATAAATGTCAAAGTTTTATAATGATAAATATCAGCATTTTAGAATATGTCCCCACAGAACGGCCTGAAGGACGTCAGGGGCCTCAGTCTACAACACAACAAGGTGCAAGGTGGAGCAAGGAAGGAACCCTCCTTTACTCATCCAGTCAGAACTGATGTCAAACGCCTGCAAACCATTTCCTTTGCCTCTAGAAGGGTCTATAACTACACCATGGGATAATGCATTTTGTTTCAGTTGGTAGCTTTTTGATTTCTAAATGAAGCACACCAGATACACTGTCTTAGAAAGAAGGAGAATATTGTCTTAAAAAGGAGAAGCTCATATTCAATACAACAGAAAATCAGTCAAAAACATCTTAGAAGAGTGTTATGGAGAAAAAATACATCCTATTGATTCAGGATTTACTCAATAAAAGTACAGAAGAGTTCTTCAAATTGAGATTTTTAAAGTACTTTTATATTAAATTGAGAACATAGAGTGCAACTATCAGGGCAGTCAGGGACTGAAAACTGAGGTTGCCTTACACATAAACAGGGAAACTGAGCAAATGCCAAATTCTTGCCTGGAAAAAAAAAGAATTCTGTAGAAATCATTCTTAGCACTGAGACATGACATTGGTAGAAAGTATCAGGTTAAACCATCACTGTAAATGAAAGGATGGAAAAAGGACAGTGCAAGAAAGTGCTTGAAAGAGCTCATGGAATTTCTGAAAATACAGAGTTTACTTAGTCCTTCCCCAGAGTGCTTATGCTAAAGGAAATGATGGGATTGACATCTGGAGAACTGGCCACACTTGTAACACTGGGTTTATACATGGGTCATATGTAAAACATGAACTTTTGTGATGACATATACATAAGCAGCACATTTCTTTTATATGTTTTTCTTATAATTAGTGGTTGGGCTGGAGAGGGACTTTGGCCATTGTTCGGCTGCAAATATTCTTAATTTCAGCAGCATTCTGACCTTTTCAGCTCGATTCAGTGGTCACTGCTTGTTTTCAGTCGCTGTGGTTTTGGGCTGCCTAGTGAATGACATTATGTTGAAAGAAATAGTTGAAGTTTGTGACCCCAATTACTGGTCTGCACTGAACAGTGCCAAATTTATTCAGGTTCTTTCCCCAATTCCTTTCATTCCTGAGCACTAAAGACTTGTTCCTCTGCTGCTGCATTTATAGCAAGTTTCAAAGTGTGCTACTTTCAGAGCAAAAGGCTTCCCGCTTCCAGTCTCCCTTTTTTTTCTGTGCTGAAGATTCTGAGTTTAAAGAAAAGACCTGAAATGGTGCCTCAGATTCTTTCCTTTTGGAATAAACTCTCTAATGGAGAGCAAACCACCCACTGCCTTGTCATGACGAGAGAATGTCTCTTTTTCCCCCCCTTTATTATAATTATATCAGCTCAGTGCACTCACATCGAGGCTGAAACACCCTGAGCTTGCTCTGAAAACAGCACGCACAGACCTGACGGTGCTGCCTCCCTCCATGCTTTTTTACTGCACGAGAAGGATGTGTGACTGCAGCAGGACTCAGAGAACACGGCAAATTGATGTGTTAAAGAGCAGTACGTTTCCAAGCAAGGTATTGTTCCTTTCCAAAAACCATTTCTGTCTCTTACTCTGAGGATAAGAAATTAATTTCTAAATAATTTGAACTTTGCTCAGTATTTCACAGAATCGTAGAATGGCCTGGGTTGGAAGGGACCCTGATCTTTAGGTTCCCTCCCCAGGGGCAGGGACACCTTCCACTGTCCCATGCTTCTTCAAGTCCCATCCAGCCTGGCCTTGGACACCGCCAGGGATCCAGGGGCAGCCACAGCTGCTCTGGGCACCCTGTGCCAGGGCCTCACCACCCTCACAGGGCAGAATTTTTTTCTGGTGTTTAATCTAATCTCGCCCTCTGTCAGTGTGAAGCCATTCCCCTTGTCCTGGCACTCCAGGCCCCTGTAAATAGTCTCTCTCCATCTTTCTTTAAGGCTCCCTTCAGGTACAGGTAAGAATCTCTGCATTAATAATCACAATATGCATAAAATGTGACCTCTAAGTTATAACATAAGTACTCCTTTTTGGGATGTGTGGACACACCTGTGACACAGGTGCCATAGCAATGGAAGAGTAAGGCTGGAGTGTGGCACATTTTGTGCCTTCAACATTACTGAAACAGCAAAAGGAGAAGGAACAGAGCAAGAGTAAGAACCCAGCAGAATTACCAGCTTCACGCTGACATTAGTCAGAGGAGAAAATGTTTTGAATTGCAACACATGCAGAATATAAGCAATGGAGAGCAATGTCACAGCCTGAGTGACATCACTGTGAGGCTACCTGGACAAAGAACTCACAGAACACCCAAAGTGTGCTCAGAGACTTTTGTCTCTGTCCAACTCATCATGTTTTCACACGGGTGCTTTGTCTGACAGAAAATGGCCCACAGTGAAGAGTAGGAAGCTTGTGGAGCATAATAAACCATGTGCTAAAAAATCCCCTTTTCTGCGGAATTTCGACTTCCATATGAATTATTTAAAATTACTTGCTGCTTAATTTTGACTTAAAACCCTTCTCCTGTACCTCATTCACTGGTTCTCTGTGCATTCAAGTCACTTTGAATACAGATCCCCACCACATGGCCACATGTTCCATGCCTGGATGAATGTCTAAATAATGAGCCACCTCTGTATATTAATCTTAATTTTGTTTTCTGCCCCTGTTTTTCATCTCTAACTTATTACTGAAAACGGAGTAAACGTGAGATGACAAACCAGCATACTTAAGTGAAGAGAACTCTCCCACTGCTGTTTTCTTGTTTCAGTTGTCCAAAGATGATACACACACACATACAAAGAGTATGTGTTAGGAAGCTAAGACTCTGTCTAGAAAACACAATGTTAAAGATGATTTTTAAATAACTTTTCTTACCATCAGCTTTGCTTCCCTCTTCCATCAAAAGCTTTGTGATATTGAGAAAGCCTTTGGCTGCAGCCAGATGGAGAGGTCTGTCCCCAACTTCACCACTTGCATTCACATCGGCTCCAAACTTCAGTAAGAGATGGGTTACCTATATATTTAATTAAGGCTAATTAAAATATCACATGAAAATAAAACTTTGAGAAAACCAGATACAATATTGCATTGGGTAATACTTTGTGTGAGCATCTCTGTGAAGTTAAAACAGGGAGAAGAGATTCAATAGAAAACTAAGTTTTAAGTTACATGTCTATAAAAATATTAAAATTCTCAAAAGCAAGTGCACATTTGTTCTCAAAAACATTCTCTATGGTGAATGGACACCAGACCCGTTTGTATGGATGACCCATCAGCGTAGTAACGGAACACCCTCAAAGGCCCCACAAGCCAGAGCTGTGGCTCCTGTCTGATAGGTCTTTTCCCAGAGCCTCACAGGAACTTCCAGCATCATCTCACAGGACTATGACTGTTTGTTCTGAAGCGGCTCGTGGCAAACGAGCAAACTAATCTCCCAGTGCCCACAGAAGCAGTTTCTTCTGGATGATGAGGTGCACAGACACGAAAGCAGCATCCTGGGGACCCATCCCTGGCTCGCTCACAGCCCTGCTCTCACCCAGATGCAAGGCAGAGCGCTCCAGTCATCCGGACTCGCTGCTTTCAAAAGCTTTCTCTAGACAGCTCCTCCATGCCCTCGAAGTAACATGTCACTGGGATGGGAAAGACACCTTCCAATCATCCCTTGAAACTTTAAACGCCCCAGAACATAAGGCTTTTAGCCAAAGAAAGACACAGGGAATACTTGAATAAACCAAAGAGGCCCATTGTCACAGTTCACATAAAAGGGCTGTGTGGGGCTAACACTGGGCTGTGGATCAGCCATGTGTCAATTGTACTGTCCAAAAATACAGAAGAGAGTTGAAGGGGTCAGTGTCAGCCTTGGTCAGAACTCCAGACTGTGTTTCAGTAAACCTGTGAACTGTATGAACGGAGCGAGCTCAGCCGCGCTGATCCTGTGCGCAGCACCTCGGGGAAAATCCTGCTTTCTGAATGAGCATTTTTTCCCACTAAATGAAAAGTTTTTGGATTCCAAGGAAAGCCAATACAATTGCCATTAAATTATTATTGCAAAGTGGCGTTCACTTCCTCTGAAAGGTTCGGAAAGCACATTAACATTTCCCAGGCCATCTCTGACATGGGATGAATGAACGGCAGATGAAAAGTGCCTCTAGGCCCAAGCCTGCTTATCAAAGCCTGCTAAAAAACTGTTTGTTTCAAGAGGTCTCAAGGGGAAAACTTCAGGTTTTGCTGGGGTGTAGTACAGAGGATAGAAGTGTAGAAATTTCCTGTTGATATTCAGACTCTTAGGGCAACTAGAGCTGTGTAGTTATACAGAGTGTCATTTCAGTGTATGAGGTCTTCGCATGGAAGGACCCTCTGGAACACAAAGCAAAACCATCTAACACTAAACCTACAGGTGCCACCTACAGGTGCCTTGGTTCCCCTACCAAGCAGAATCTGCCCTTAGTTACCTGCTCATGGCCATAATATGCAGCAATGTGCAGCGGGGTGAAGAAAACGGCATCCTGCACGTTCACGTAGGCTCCATGCTGCAGGAGAATATCCACAGCCTGCAAGGAAACCAGCAGGACATTCCAATTAGAAGCACTATATATTTATATTATATGTGCTCAGCTGGTAAAACAGGACTTTGAAACCACATGGTTCGGGTTTAAAAAAGTCAAACAGCCCCAAACAAACAAGTTATAAAGGTGCAGAGCTGTGTACAGCATGAAAAAGTGATTAACTTACAGTACTTGAACTAAACACTGAATGTCACTGATACTTTTAAATAAGCCTAAAAATCGGTGTGCCAGTAAAAAACCTGATCTATGAAGAGGCACAGAAATGGCTGTCTGGATATTCTCAGAACAACCATTAATTTTCTTTTAGCCATTATGAACAAAGAGCTGTAAACATATCAGAGTTTTAGAAGTGAAAAAGTTACATAAAATGAAAGATCCTTTTAAATTTAAATGTGTGAAGGTAAATTCTCCAACATGGAAAGATTTCTTTGTATTTTAGAAGATAATAGCTCTTTAGCTTCAATAAATAACCCTAAGTGTTTTCTTTCAAATTTCTACTTTTTTTGGTCCTTCAGGAGGCCCATGTGTTTCTGGAAAGCTATGAACTCTCAAGAAATGTTGTGCTGCATAGCTGTCAAAGTAGGAGCCTGAATGAAACCACTTTGGGTTCTACACTGAAGGCTGAGGGCTGCTCGTTTTTCTGAAGCATGAGGGAGTCTTTGGGCACACGAAGGGCTTGGGCTGGGGATTACTTCCAAAGTTCTACATACCATTTTGATGGATGCAAATTTTTGAATGTCGTGATGATGAAAGACACTGGACCATGGGTCACCACAGTACAGTGAAGAACTGGGATTGAAGGACTAGCAAGGATGGGGACGTGGCCAGCTCCTGCACTATGCTGTTCGTAGCAGTACCTGCCCACAAAGACCCCCTGGAGGATGCAGCAACGTCAGCTAAAGGGATGCTCGTTTGTCACCTGCTCTCTCAGCTGAGACCCCCAAATCATGTCATCACACGAGCAACAACAAGGACAGTCAGTTCAATCCATGTCACTCTCAGGTGCTCAGAAAACACCAGCTGTTCCCGAGCAACATCAGTGTACAGGGATTGTTTCTTTACACAATTTAAATTCTTTTTTTCCATGTGATGGATATTTTCTGCACAAAGTCTGTGCCCTGACATATGTAAATAGATCAATTTCCCATTAGTTTTAACCATTTTTCTATGGCATCTACTATAACTTTCCCTGGAGGCAGCACTGCAGGGCCAGGTCTGATTACTCCCATGGGTGGAGGTTCTGCATCCTCCCTGGAATGTGCTGCATCAGTCTTATTGTGATCCCCTCACCCCCTTTATATACAGTCAGAATTTCCCTTGCTAAATGTCACATGCGTTGACATCCTTTTGCTGTGAACCCTTTTGCAGCAGATCTCAAAAAAGCATTTGACTGCATAATAAAAATCTTAAGAAAGATCCCCTGAGATCTTTGGAGAAGCTGCTGGTTCTTCTATGAGCCAAAGGACAGCTCAGCAACAGGCACTCACGGGATGGGTGGGAATATGTCCAGGTAGTAAATAAAGAACACACTCAGTTATTTGGTTAACACAACTGATTCCCTCCACTGTGTTTCCAGTGTCTGGCCAATTTTCAATATCTTGATGGGCCAGAGGTGGGAATATAGAGCCAGCTACCCAGGGATTTAATGGTTTGGTGGCTTTCAAATCATTCATCTAAGACATTTTCCAGTAAACTGCCATAATAAAACTGAAGTTGTAGCTGTTGTCTCTAAAAAGAGATGTTTGGGCCTGTAGCTTTTACATGAATATGACTGAAATGTCTTTGGATCAGCCTGATTTTAATTTAGCCGTGAACTGTGAGGCTGTAACATATTCAGGGATGTGACCACAATTCCAGTTCTCCTTAATCTCTTTGGGAGCTAGAATTCAAAATTTAGATTCATCTGGAAGCTTTCAAGGAGGATCTTCAAGATTAAAAAAACTATGTTGAGTGATGTGGATCCATCTCTGATGATGAACATAAAACTAGATGGGTTTTGACACATTTTCCAGGCTGTAGCAATGGCAGCCGTGCTTGCTGCTTTGTGATCTCCTGATAAATAGAATTTAGTGCGCTGTCCTAAGCAAACTCCACTCAAGTGTAAATGATGAGAGGGGTACAGAGACAGGCTTGATAGTCTCTCCGACAAGATATCTTTCTAGGAAAGAAAAAAGGAGTCTTAGAAAGCACTGAAAGCTGTCACAGACATCACAACTAGAAGGATATGCTGGAGGGATGTGCAAGGACAGAAATACTTCAGAAACTAAAGAGAAGGAAAAAAAGTTTTCTATCCTCAGGAGACAGACTGTGAGTGGAGGTGAAGCTCGTAACCCAGGGGACATTCCCAAGCTGCAGAGAAAGCAGGTGGGTGGGCTGGTCAAAGGCAGCCAGCAGCATCCCAGTGGGGTTCACATCAGCACAGCCTGGAGGGCAAGGGGAACTAATGCTTCCCTTTTCCTTGTACAACCAATTTTTATTTCAAAACAATACTTTGAACAATTTGTACAATAGTCTTACTTTGTAATTTTTCTTAAAATTCTCTTCCAAAAGGTTTATTCGGAAGTTTTTTGAACACTCAAATCAATGATGTTCACTTCAAAGACAATTAATGAAGCCACCCTGAAGGTTAGAAGGAGCCAACAAAAAACCCCGTGAGACAGACATAAGGACTTTGTGTTTTGGACAAGGGCAAGGGATAAAAACTTGTCTAAGAAAACTAGATCAGTGATTGTTGACTTTTTAGCAGGTAAAATTTAGATGAGAAGACAATTTCAGCAGTTAAGGCCTTTGCACAGTGCCAGCCTCTGTACAGCCTTACACTGAAATATCCACAGAATCCCTAAGAAGGGACTCCTTCCCATTTCTCCAGCAGATCCTTGGCACACATCACTCATAGCTCAGACCCTCAGGTGTGCAGGTACAGAAACTGAGTGGCACAGGTTCATCCTGCCTGTGACCCTCCATCCAGCTCATGCATCTGCAGGTGGTGCAGTCTCAGAGTGACAACTTCAATTTAAATGAGATAGGCAGTGACACTGGCTTTCCAAGGTGCTAATAGTGGACAGCACATAAATGTGGAAGAGGTCCATGCATTATTTATTTAGCAATGACTTCCCTGGACTGGAAATATTTCATGTTTTCAAAATAACAGACTTAATGAGAGATCTATTGAACTTATTTGCTGATGTTTCTAATATGTTAATTATTTTATTTTATAATTTTTCATTAATTTTTCATTATTTTCATTGAGAACTGCAATTTCCATTAACAGTCAAAATCAGCAAACAGCATAGTTTTCGTGAAGTACAATGCAGCCCTAAGTCATAGAAAACATGAAATATTTATTCAGCCTACTGGCTTAAATGACCTGCAACAGCCCATTCATGCTGATGGCCTCATCCCAGAGAGTGGGTTCTGTGGTTTCAGGTCTGGTAATGCAGAAAAGCCAAAGACTGACTCTTCAGGGAAATGGGGAAAAAAGCATTTTTTTCTCAGTTCTTTCTTCTAAATATAATCAGTCCTCTCCTGCAGTAAAAAACTATGTTGCATACATAGGGAAATATACATCTGCTATTTATTTAATGCTATAAATAATTATTTACCTTACTTGAATTAGGAAGACAATAAAAAATCAATTTCCTCTTTCTTAAACCTATCGTACTTATAAGGGGAGGTTGAAAAAATTATTCCATGTTTCCATGAATACTAATGAAACTGTGGACAAAACAAGCTACTTTATCTAGCAGAGGAATTTCTAAGCTGACTGAATATTTCACAGCTATATAAAGAAGGAAAGCAAGAGCTTGGACTATAAATCCTTGGTTCCCAGAGCAGCAGATGAACCAAATGGGTTATATAGAGTCCCACTCCATTAATGGAGATGCTTCTGATACAGAGCTGATCATTCCCAAGGAAGAAATAAGGAACTTTTCAAAACTACTAATAGTTTATTTCTTACTGAGTCAATGGACTCATCCTTTTTGGGTTGTGAGCACCCTAATTTGCCCATAAATTATAACCGCGGCAGGAGCTCAGGATGTGGGAGCAACAGCAGGTCTGCCTTTGGCATTTACAGTGAAAGACCCAGATGTTTCAGAAATTACTTGAAACCCCAGAGTGCTCAGAGAAGAGCACTTTGTACTGTCCACAGAGGAGACATAAAATACCTGTGAAGGAGACCATCAGAGTCAGGGCCCAGGTTAACAGCTCGACCATCATTCTGCACAGAACTATTAGAATCAAAGAATCATCAAGGTTGGAAAATACCTCCAAGACCTATCAAGTCCAATCTTTGATCTGTGTCCTTAGTACATGTTTGTTCAATGCAAAAATATACGCACAGATGTGATTTTCCCAAAACGCAGAAGAAATTAAATAAAATCCAGCTGTACTTAACCAGCTCTGAGTTTTGTTTTGAAAGTCATCAATTTAAAACAGAATAACCTGTCAATATTAGCACTCACCTATTCCAGTCCTGTACAGCAAACAAGAGACATACCTTGTGATTGCCGGCGATGGTGGCGACGTGCAGGGCCGTCAGCGCTCCGTACCCAACCTGCTGGATGTCAGCCCCGCCGTGCAGCAGTGCTGTGAGCAGCTCCACATTGTCCTGAAAGCCATGGATTTAACCCACGTCATTCCTGGGACACAGCTCTCACAGCTGAAGGGAGCAGCACCCACCTCGGCCTCTCCAGCTGTGACACCGCTGGCCTTGATGCAGAGGGACCAGCCACAGTCCAGGGGCTCAGGGTGCAAGGGGAGGCTGGGGGGAAGGCTTGTCCCAGGCACCAGACGTCTCTCTTGTGCTATACTAAAGCCTGCATGTTAAAAAATCTCTATCCTGATTTTATGGTGGCGCTGGACAACTCCTCTACCTTGAGCAGCATTGGATGTCTCCATCAGTAATTCCAAAGCAACATCCTGCCCCATGGATGACACTGCAAAAGCACATGCTGATTCCTGTGCATGGGCTCTTTATGGGGCATTTTCCTATGCATCACAAATGTGAAATTTATATTTTCACCAGAAATAATGACTAGAGAGCTCCTCTAGACAGTTCAGACAAATCAGTTGCTCAGTTCTGATTTCCTGTCATCAATTCTATTTAAAATAATTTACCTTATAAGCTGCCAAGTGCAGAGCTGTAAATCCATTTCTCGTTAGTCTGGATGGGCGCAGCCCTTTCAGCATGAGAGTTCTGATGTGTGATTTGTTGCCTTTAGAGAGAAAAGTGGAAAAAACCTCAGTTACAGGAAAGAACATGCAGATGAGGTAAGAAGCTCCTGTGTGAGTTCGAAAGCAGAGAAATAGGTATCTTAACTGCTGACCTGAGGCAAGTAACAAAATATCTTTTGAAACCCTGAAATGATGAGGTTGATGGAAATATCTCATTGGTCAGGACAATTGTGGCTCTGGCCACATACCAGCTCGCTGTTTGTTCACACTTTAATGAGGATTTGTAAAGGGTAGCTGAACTTCTAGGGAAGCAAACTCCTCCTTTAGCATCCAGACCATGCTGCAAAGAGCTCCTGAACCTGAAGGTGCTTCTGGAACCTCTGGTTCCCCACTCACTGAACTCCTTTGCTGTGTCAGAACTGGAGCACTGCTCTCCCTACACAGGACATCCTTACAAGGACAGTCATTTTGGGGAGTGCTAATGTGAGTCCACACAGGCAAGTATGTTTGCTCCGACCTTTTTGATGCACAGTGAATAAATAAATAAATAAATAAATAAATAAATAAATTCATCGCCTTTTGAATATTTGTGACAGTAACCAAGGACAATGTCAGATCTAGTAGCTCTTCACCCTTCTCCAAGTGTTCACATTAATAATTAGTGTCTGTTTTCTTAAACTTCCTCTGAGCTACCCCAACTGCTCTGATGTTCCCATTTATTGATGTCATCTTTGGATAGGATCTTGCACTCGAAAATGACAAGTAAAGATCTACTTAGTTTACAGTAGTGCAGGATCAGATTGTTCCTCATGGTGAACCTCTAACTAAGATGGATAAAACCATTTATACATGTCATTAGTCAGTACTTTGCAGAGCTGAAATCTCAGGGCAAAAGTCTCTTCGCCTCTCTCAGCCAATTTCTGCTGAAAATTGTATAACAAGAGCAAAGCAAGTGCATGAACTAATGACTTGGTGTGGATAACAGGGCAGCTGTGTGGATCCAAGTGGAAAATCCCACCATTAGTATGTTTTTAGGAGCATCCCAGAAAACATCTTGCCCTCTTCTCTTTTGTATTCTGATCTGCTATCTGCCAAAGCCCTATCAGCTGATGTTTGTCACTAACGCATTTCAGTTATTCTTCTTTTAGTCAACGTGAAATAAAATACAGATATTTTCATTACACTAGAAAAATTGGTGGTGTAAGTAAGGCAAAGTGCTGCTACAACAAGGCCCCTGCTGGAGCCCGAGCCATGGACAGAATCCAGAAATGTGGAGCCATGCTCTGCGATGAGTGTGGATTAACGAATGCATATACAAGCAATTTTGGACGAGCTGAACACCTGTAGTAAGCCATGCTGCATCCTCAACCAGAACTTTTGTCAGACTGAATCAGCCGTTGTGGGGTTCTGCGCAACCCAACCCCCTGGCAATGCGGCGCAGAGCGACAGTGAGCCGCTGTCCACCTGAGAGGCGCCCCGGAGCACAGCCCTCCCGCCAGCCAGAAGCGATGGGAGGTGGTCCCCAGCGTCCGCCCAGCCCCTTTCAGACACCTACCCCCACAGGCGCAGCACAGGTGGAGCAGCGAGAGCCCGTTCTCCGTGCGGTAATTCAGATTGACTTTGCAGAAGGCTTCATCAGAGCTGAAAAAGGGATTTTACAGATGATTACTTCTTTCATCTTTCAGCACAGCTTCTTGCATGTGGCAAACATTTAAAAGAGAAATAGCAATGTAAGTTTTTTGGGACACAAGGCTGAGTTTATACCCAGTTTAGAGTCTGTAAATCTAGAAATGCTTTACTACTATCAGGTTGAGTGGTCCAGATTTATTGTTTTCTGAGAAATCCTGCTATGTAATCACAATGTATACATTCCAAATTTATCGAAATTAGGGGAAATAAGAGGAAAGACTCTTTAAAAATATAAATAATCCGTACAAACTCAGCTTCTGTATTAATGCAATAATAACTAATAAGTATTTTTAAAATGTGTGTATTGATTCTAAAATGGTGAGTAGGACATGCATAGAGCAGGGGCCATCTTGCTAAGTGAAAAGAATAGCCAGGAAAAGCCTATCAAAAAGTGAGTTTATACTCCCCAAATGAGATCACAGGGACAGTGATCACTGTGCTTCCTTACAGGTTGTTAAATGAGACGGTACTTGGAATTTTAGCTTTTGTCATCGAGCCTTGCGAGTTTTCTTCAGCACAGACTGATTTGTTACTCATCCATCAAACACTCTAAGTAATTGCACTTATTGAAAACTAAATACACCTACAGTTAATATTTCTTTGGAGAATCTTGATTTTGGCCTGCCCATAGAAGTTTGGGATTTTCCATTCAGTTTCAGCACACCCATGACCTGGAATTTGCAGAAGACTTGGATCTGTGTAACTATAAACCCACCCTGAGGGAGGAGCAATCATTCAACATATTTAACAAGGTTACAATAAAAAGAATGTTTCAATATTTTTCTCTAATTTAAGATAAAAACTTATGCCAAGCTCCCCTTAGCAAGATGACCCCTGTTATGAAAGGGGAAACCTAGGGTTTTCTTTCAATAAATATTTCAATAATTTATTCTTTAAACAGAATTTAAAAGGCAGACAAAGACAGAGATTTGTCTTTACTTCTGTTTTGTCAGTTAAGTCTATGTTCTAACCTACTTGTTCAATGTATATCATCACTCTAAACCTGGACCAAAACCTGTTTCCACATTGGGTGTTTTATGATGTGCAGAAACAGTGCATGGTTTGAAAAGGATAAAACCAGAGTGTAAGAGTTATTGGTTTATGCAAAAAATGAACTTATTTTGCTAAAACTGTGTGCTTCAGTGAGAATGACTCTACATCAGCCTAGGTTCTCATACGCATTCCTCAGAAAGGTTTCACATGCCAGGGAAGCTCATTTTTTGATGTCTTATATTAAAACCACTTTGGTATGGAACATTTTTCCCCCCAGTACAGTCACGTTTACCTCTGGTGACACCCCTTCACCTGCCACTGCCACTTGACTAACGTGGCAAAGGTTTATTTCAGTGAAAATAAAATCTCATTCTTCAAAGATGTTGTACCCTCATTCAATCCTCCTCTGACACGCTGTGATTAATGATGGTGGTATGAGGCTCATCTATTCTTCAGATTTTCCTTCAGGGGCAAATGAGGGAAAAATAAATCCCAGGCTCTGGGAAGCAGGTCCTTTCAGTGAAGTCCTGTTTGCTGAGCCATGTTGGGCCTGCGGGGCTGTTGGGACACTCGTCCCGAGGCACTGCGGTGCTGTGGGGGGGATGTGGAAGGCTTTGCCGGAAAGCTGAACTCAGCGAGTCCCAAACTCGGTGAGCATCCTTCTGCTGCGAAGTCACATCTCCCAATTTGATTATTATTTCTAGAACTGCACTAAAACTTCACAATCACAGCACTTCATGTGCGGTTCAAAATCCTGTTGTTACCATTTCAGCTATAGACTTGAATTTTCCTCTTTTTCCAGTTCGAATAATATTAATATTAATATTAATAATAATAATAATAATTTTTTGTTTGTTTTCTTAATGATATTAAATTTTAATGATTTCAGTTCTTATTAGCTGGCAATATTTTCACGGTTTTGCAGGAAAATATTGCAAGGAAAGTTTATTTATTAAGAGCTTCAATTAAAAGGCCCATACTGAAAATGAGAACTACCTCAAATTACTGTGCTCAAGGCCCAGCTTTATCCAGGTCTCATAGCTCCTTACTTCAGCCTTAATTGCATGTCTTAGGAAAAAGAAATCCTGGCAGTTTATTATTAGGGTGGGCTTAGTGAACCATTGCACTAAAGGCTGTGAGACACAGGCACAGAATAGGGACACCTTTAACCCAACAAGTGCCAGTGCCATGCTACTGATACAGAGACTCTTGGCTATTTGAACTGGTTTTTTATTTCTGTGGCACTGGACAATTCCCTCTGACCTGCATACATGTTCCCTGAGTACACATGGGAAGCTGACAGCTTGTTTCTCTGCTAGGATGTCTCCCTTTTATAATCCAAGCCTTTCAGAGCAGGGACTTCACCAGCTACTTGTTTCATTTCCATCAAGAAAATGACCCTCTTTGCCCCAGCTCGCAGCAAGCATACTGTTTCTCAGTCCCGAATTTTTTTAAAATAAGGATTAATTCCTCTGCTGCTGACTGCAGAGGCAAGAAGTTGTCCAAAATCAACCACTGCTGCTGTAGAAGAGTTTTTCCTATAAAAAAGATGCTATAATTGGATTTTAGATACTCACAAGACCAGACTGAACTCATTCCCCCATGGGTGAGGGCAGCTTTTGGAAATTAAATCACTGGCTGATTCTTAAAGCCTGACCTACAAAGAAAAGCTTTCCACTGCAATGTCACCAGGATCATCAGTTCCCACTGCTGTGCAGAGAGGAGCAGGGCTCTGAAGCTAAAGAGAAGCGTTAGGCTGACACTGAGGCTTACCTGGGCTGGCATGACAGACTGAGCTGAGCTGCCGGAGCTCTGCTAACCTTAAAGGGAGTTTTAATTTATTCTAATGTTTAGTGCAGGGAGTTAACACTTCCACCATATACTCTCTCGTCTTGATGATCTAAAATAAAGAGTACTCCAGCTCCAATTTGTTAAAATTATCACTTTTACTACTAAATAGGATTAAAATGAGGCAAGTACTTAACTGAAGCAAACTGAAGTAGTCAGCACACTGCCGAGAAAGCCCAGTGGCTCAAACAGTGGTAGCAGTGGCAGCTGAAATGGAGTATGAAGAATAATTTATACGGCCAGGTATATCTGGCTTTTTTGAGCTTGTGATTTATTTCTGATTAGGATACTCTGTTTTTTTCACAGGGTTTTGATGTCTGAAATGATTTGCCCAGTCATTTTCTCAACTGATTTCCAGTCTGTGAGCTGGGCGTTGGCTGCTCTGGAGCTTTGCAGGTAATGAACACGTCAGTGTGTTACTCGGTTGGGTGAGCCTTTGTGTGAGCATGTGCCATCCTGAGAAAACCAGTACAATCCTAATTCTGAATCCACTACTTCTGTGTTTGTTTACAGTGTGACACTTCAGCAGTATTTCTGGCTGCAGAAACACATCAGCAAAACAGAAAAGTGCACAGCAAAATCAGACATTCTACTAACGCTAACTAATTTACAAAAGTATGTAGGTGTTTGTTGTAAAATATTGGCATTAGTAATCAGCAGCCACTAATTTTGGTACTGTGGGGCTTTGCCCAGCACTGTGATGATATATTCCCAAAAATAGACATAAGTAACATGCATTCCATACAGGAGAAACTCTGTCCATAAAAAACACCTGAAACTGAAAATACCATTTGATAGCAAACAGTCATTTGAAAGAAATCAATAAACAGATTCCCAGAATAGTTTACCTAAAAACATGCTTCAACTCCGACAGCTCCTTTTCCTTGATTTGCAGGTCGTCCTCCAACCGTTCCATGACTGTGGCATAGGATTCACTGACTTTCTTCTTCCATTCATCTACAACAAAAACTCCTTATTGATAAAACACTTCAAAGCACAAAATCATAATGTCCCAGTAACCAAAACACTTGATTTGTTAACATTCGATTGTACAATTTCATATGTATTTCCATTAAAGTTTAAAATATTACAGCAATTAAATTGTTCTTTCTGCAACCAATACAGAAACATATACAAGGATTTCAGAGACAGTGTGTATGTATGAATCTTTACCAGAAATATTTTAATATTAAATAATATTCAAGAGAAAACTTAAAGCTCAGGTTGCATTTGTTAGCTCTTATTTCCTAAACAGACACACAGCAGAAAATGGTTGCAGATTTAAAGGTTTTTCTCATGAAGTATGAGTTAAATCAACATAGTATACAAGTTACTGTGATCTTACATAATTGCCCAAATAAATTTAGTTTAGTAGTTTTTTTGGCTTTTTTTTCGTCTTTCAGTCTGTATCTGGGTTAAGTCAAGAACAATACCTGAGCCTTGAACTCAAGAGTAAACCAGCAATGAGTTATCTCCTGAAATACCATTTGCTCCTTGCCGATGGATGGATGGCACGTTGCCTGTAAAAAAGTGACATTAGTTACCTGTGCAGGTCTGGCTTGGTCTAGATTTATAATTTCCCATTTGCCCAATATATCTTCTTTGTTTCAGCAAAGTTCTTGCAGTAATATGATTCCCTGTTCAGGGGCAGTGACAGTCCTGCTGAAAAATATTTGTGATAGTCTCTGGCTAAAAATAAACACTGTGCCAAGAGGAATGTCATGCAACAATAGCATGGAGCGAAACAGCCTATGCTGTGCACAGGGCTAAAGTCATAGAAACACCCACTCGGCTGGCTTAAAAATCTCCTGTTCATTCCCAAACACTTGCCTTCATCCGTTGAACACTTAAAACTAGTAGGAAGTGGTAATTCGGCAGCTTGCTACTGATTTTGTAGAGAAAAGGGAATTTAAACAGCTGGATGACAGTTCTGTGAGGATCCCCAAGGCGCGCAGGGTGTCCCCAGCTCGGAGAGGCTGGGATGGGAACTCACAACCCCCGACACAGGGGGTGGCATTGGGAGCATCTGGGCACGGCACTTAGGGAGTGCAGTATATAATTCAAAGTGAAATGCAAATATACATACATAAATATTTATATTTATGCATTTATGTATTTATGTATTTAAAGTGTGGTGATTGACCTTGGCAGCTGTTCTGTGTGTGAGTTCTCATCTCAGTGAAGGATTTTAGGCAAGCAGACATTAATAGAACACACATCTCTAAAACCTCCCGCATGCTGCATCCCACTGTAACAACCTCGCTGCTTTGACAGCTCCTGGCACTACTAGCTCATCCCTTTACTTGCACAAATTTACTCAGGAATCCAAGGATCTATTTCAGAAGAGTTTGAACTGCTGTGACAACGTATCCTGCGGTATTCGACCAGTGATTTGCAGAAAGACACCAGCCTGGCAACTGATTCTCACATCCAGGCACCAAACAGCTGGGAGAGCTGGGGATACGCTCCCAGGTGGGATTCCCTCTCTCGGGGTTACACTTTTCCCACATGTGCCCTCTCCCACAGGGCCTCTTCTTCCATGGGAGCCCCTCTCCCAAGGAACAGGACCTTCCTTCCATCCAGACCAAGCCAGCTGTGACAGGAATAAGACAGACCCCAGAGTCAAAGATGTGCCCTATTCATCCTGCACAGAAAATGCAGTTTAACACAACAGCTTTATAAATCAAGAGCATGAAATTTCCAAGAAGAGACAGAGATGAAATTATTTGCTTCACAAGAAGTAAATACCTTGCATAGTACTTGTTCTCTAGCACCATCGACACTATGAAAATACAGAAAAAGGAGTCACCAGGTTCTATACCATTCGCCCTTTGTGAGTGCCAGCCTCTGCGTGGATGAAGCTTCATCCGCAGGGGTGGTGGGAGCAGAGCCCTGGCATGGCAGCTCCGGAGGCTCACCCCCTCAGCCAGCCGTGCCAGCGCGGCCGCTCCGCTCACCTGGCAGCAGCCCTCAGGTGAGCTCCTGGAGCATTCACCTCCTCGGCGGCGACAAGCAGCTGCAGAATAATTGAAATCAGGGGGAAGACAAAAAAGAATAATAATTGTAGAGTCTGTTTGAAACCGCGTTGACTCTCTGTAAGGTCAGTTTGAATGAACAGCTCCACAAGTAACACTGAAATATCACAAGAAATATTTGTCAGTGAGTAAATTCTTCAGATGTGATTTTTACTGAATACTGAGCTGTACGAAACTCTGTTTATTTGTTTGTTTTTTGGTGTGTTTTTTGTTTGTTTGGGCTTTGGTTTTTTTGGTTTTTTTTTCAGTTTTGTGTTTGGAACGTGCAGCTGTCATGGCCAATCTTACAGCAGAAATGTGTGAAAAATTCTTTTTCCATTTCTGGTTTTAAATGTCCTTCCCAGGGAGGCTTTACAGGAGTAAGTCTTTTGAAATTATCTCTATTTCAAATTAATTATAACATATCCACAATTAACATATATCCACATCTATGATTTACTTGAAGAAGCTGTAAGTTGCTCCCATAAATTCCATTGCCATTCTGGTGATATTCAGATATGTCACAGGAAATGAAAAGGTTGCTAAAAGAGAATGCGTATTTTTACGAGGAAAGTAGAGGAACTCTGTGGCCCTTGTAAGGGAGCAGGTGTTTGCAGTGGCTGCCCCGTGGCAGCAGATGAACAGAGTGTACAGCAGCACAGCACTGCTATTTTTGCTCTCACAACACCAGAGAGGCCTTTGCATGGGGACTCAAGTTCCACATGTGCAAAGAGCAAAAAATGAAGCTCTTGCATCAGAGGTTTGGGAATGAGAAGAGGCTGGAACCTCTGAGCTCCAGCAAAAGCACCCTGACAAAGCATGACATTGCTCCGCAGATCCAACTGATCCTTGGAGCTTACTTCCTCTCGTCAGCTCCCCAAATCCTTCTGGCACAGATTCCTCTCAGCTGCTCATTTTTATTTCAGGTGCCTTCCCTTGTGCTCCTGTTTCTCAGATTTCAGTTTCCTGCACGAACGGTCACTGAAATAACCCCTCTCAGGTTTCAGTGTAACACTCACAGTAGGGCTAAACCTCTGCTGATCATGGCACGTGCTCAAGGCATTCAGGGAAATCATTGCAATCATGTTCATTATGAGCTCCATTATTGTACTACACAGCAAAACTAATTAAATAAAGAAAGCTGACATGAAAAAAATCATTAAAAGCTCATCTTGACTTTGTTTGCAATTGTACCAGCCCGAATTGCATTTCAGGATAGATGGAGCCAGGCAATGATCTAGAGGACATACAAACACTGCACCCATCATGCCTGGCACTCTCCCTACTGCATCCTTCATCACCCAGACTGCAGGAAAATCATGGGCCAGGATGCTGTGATGGTCTTGTTTTAAGAACCTGGTACTGGAAACCAGCAACCCCCAAATTACTGTGACCTTGCTGTGAAGTTTTACTAGGTGGCCTTGCACAAGTCTCTCAGTCTCCTTGGGGCACACTTATCCCAATACAGATAAAATACATACACGGATTGAATACAACAGACTTGGATTATTATTTTCAGGAAGGGTCTGGTCTGCAGGCTTTTTGATGTTAGTAAGATGTGCTCACACTGTAACAGGACCTTTGCTGTAAGGACTGCAATTTGTTGTAGCTAAAAATGCACACAATTCTTAAATAGTTGCAATAGAGAGAATCATAAGATCAAAGGAACATTTGGACTGAAAAAGCCCTCCCAGACCATCAAGCCCAACCATTCCCCCAGTACTGCCAAGGCCACCACTAACCTCTGTCTCCAAGTGTCACATCCACGTGGCTTTTAAATCCTTCCAGGGATGGTGACGGAAACAGCGAGGAGTTCCATCAAACAGGGAATTCATGAAGACTCTGGGATTTTGGTCTGAAGCTGACACAGTAAATTCAACAGAACCGGTTGTTCTCTGTAGCTGGCGGGTTAAGGCCACATTTCAACCTCACAGAGGAACCTGCACAAAAGCAGGCCTCATGTCTGCTGAGTCTTTTCAACAAAATTCACCAAAGTACAATGGATGTGCATTTTAATTTTTAAATTCCCCCAGCCCTTGGACAGCTGCATGTTAAGAGTGCGAGTACTGTCACCAACTTCCATGCACTGACATCCCCTACAGCACAGGCCCTTTCCTCTGAATATTTCCATAAACTTTCTAATCTCCAGCTTCACAATGATCTCTTTATTGATAGTAAGACCACCAAGGATGATGGATGCATTAGAAATTTAATGGGCAAATATACACTATCTGCTGCTCAATGAAAATTAGTGGAAGCCTATGTATGTAAAAGTGTTTATTGCCAAGTGCGGAACCCAAGAATGAATTTACAGAATGAACATGCACACAGAGAGCCCTATGTGAGACAAAAACACATGGGAAAATTATAGCTCTGTATAAATAAAATATATATCGTAATGTTTTTCATAACATTTTACATTAAACTTGATTGCAGTTTAAAAATGAAAAATGGTACACCACCAGATATTCTCATACCTGTGGAATAAATCCAGTAAACCTGCTGATGCTACCCAGGGCTAATATTGATCAAAACCTGCCTTCTCAATTTGAGACAAAAATATTCAGTGTAAGAGGAAAGCACTGGGTGACATACAGACTTAAAGCAGTGCAATGTTTCTTCCCTGGTAAATCTATGCTTATTCCATTACAACAGTTTTCTTTTTTTCATTAAAAGTTTTGCCTCAAGATCTGACCTGAGGGCTAGCTGTGCTAGTCCGTGGCTACCACCAGGATGACACTCCTCTTTTTTTTGTCTTGGAATTCACACTGCTCCCTAAACCACAGCAGCTGCTGCTGGCCCAACCTACCGCAACCTTTTCCACAAGTTGTTCCGTCACTGCTTTCCTCATTCTCTTTTCCCAATACTTATGCACCAGAAGCAAATCCACTTCCTATTTTTATCCAGTTTGCTTTCGCTAATGCAATCAATACTGGGTACTCAGAGAATTCAGAACAAATGCAATTGTAACAGTTAAAGTGGATACTCACATTAAAAGGATGCATTTTGCTGTTACCAAACACTTGGAGAACTTGTCTGGCAGCACAGCAACCCTCAGGAAAGTCTGTGCCAAACAAAGTTTAGTCTCCAATTCAAGATGCAAAGTCTATGTCAAACATGTTTCTCCTAAAATGTTTTGTGTAACAGTAGATGAATAAATCATGCAAACAGGATGATACACAAACAACAACTCCATGCTCTATGACTACTTTCACATTGTGACTTAAAGCATTTATCTTGGATTTGAGTGCTCCCAAACCTACTGCTTCCATTGTTTAACTACTATTTCATACTGACTTTTAGACCCTCTATTTGCTCAGAAATTCTTATTTTTTTGAAGTCAGCTCCAGCAATTCCCAACCTCCATGTTTAACTTCTTTGTATTTCTTCTTGGAAGGTTTCTTTATTAATGAAGAAGAAACCTAATGCAGGTTAAAGAAGGGTGGGTAATGCTCAGGGGATGTTATTCTGCTGCCTCGTGGGTGGCATAAGAAAGGTGCCACTTGGGAATTCAGTCAGCAGGGAGATAAACACTGTCATCATGAAATATTAAATAAAACATGAAAACCCACAGAGACATTCAAGAGAAAACGATGCATCATGTTTACAGACAAATCATGCTGATATACTGCACAGCATACTCTTAAAAATAGCAGATTTATCTGTTTGGAGCTTGGGCATCTAAACTAGAAACAGGAGGACTTTAATGCTAACTTTATTTGCAGAAGGAGGAGAAGGGGAAGAGAGTTTCTCTGAAGATATGCACTACAGTGCCACTCAAAACAAACCTCTCTGGTTTTTGCTCCGCCACACCAAGGACTCCAACGGTTCTGTTTAGAGAAACACAAAATGCTGTTTTTTGCATGGCACACATCAGTCAATCCGTGGGTAACAAAGAGCTGGCAGCTTCTCAATCACACTGCCAGTTTCCAACAAGTGCCAGTAAAAAAAAAAAAAATCAGTATGCCTTGATAACCAGTGCTGACCCCCGTACTACAAGTCACAAGGGGAAGAAAAATGTCTCATGCCAATCTTTTTTCAGGAAAGGATAAAAAAGTTACAAAGCAAAAGAGAAAAAAATTAGTAATGCCTAAGACATCTTTAATTAAAAGCACTTTTAATAATTTTACCTCTGCCTAATTGAAACTGTATTGCAAAATAGCAGCATGAAAAGGGAGAAACGTAAGTTGTATTATTCCACGTTGCTGGAGCTAATATTCTACCCTTTAAAAGCTTTTAAAGCAGTTTTCAGTCAAACAGACAATTAATTTGCTCTGTACGATATCCTTACTGACAAAGACTACAAGACAAAACATGCAACCCACAAAAAGTCACCAATTGTTTTTGGATCTGAAATATTTCCCTCCTTTAATCAAAAGAACAGTTTATCTGCATTTGCTGCTTTATTAATGTTATACAATTTCTTTATTTCTACTTCAGCGAGATCAAAGAAGAGATCTGTGTACTTTTCCCTTAAGATTCTTACAAGCTGAGAAGTAATCAATCATCTACAAATGAAAACAGGAGATTTGTTCAAGTACTATTCATTCTCTTTTTGTCTTTGTAGACAGATTTCGTCATAAATTTGCTTCCTAAACTTCAGCATGTCTTCCACATCTTTGTAGGTGAGCATTTCTTCAACAGACAAAAGCTGAAAGCCATTCAGTTTGAAAGCTGACATGCAATGCACAGAATTCAGCATGTTCAGTGACATCCTAACTGATTCACTTAGAGTAGAACAAAGAGGGAAAATCCTTGCAGTCCACAGCCCCAAACGTGTGTCCTCACTGGAGAAGAGCTGGTCCGAAGCCTCTATGCTCCAGAGGTCAAGGCATTCTGGTAAGCTGGCTCCAAAAAACCGGAGGGAGTGTATATCTGACAGCAACTTCACGCTCTTTTTCAAGTCATCACCTACACCGAACACCATGGTAACGTACTCCACTCGATCAGTAATTTTCACACTTACTGAACTCAGGAAGCAGTTTGAGGGTATGTGTACATTGAAATTTATGTAGGACCCACTAACAATGCTGCCTTTTCCTACCGAGACTTCAGGCCCAATTCTGGAGTACTCAATGACAGACCCAGGCCCTATCACACACCCGGGCTCAAGGATGCTCTGGATGATGCTCAACTGATCCAAGGCCTTGGCTGTGTCAGGAAAGATGCTGAAAGCCACAGGCTGCAAGTCAAGCTCAAATCTCAGTTTGCTCTCAGCAGTAAAATGAAACAAATACTCCTGAGTAGTTCCAATGTGGTAGAACTGGGAGTTGTTGAGGACTATGACGTTTAGGGCAGTGCCTTGCAGGAGGGAGTACAGCTGCTGCCGCACTCGCACCAACCCTGAGTCTTCCTCGGAGACGTTACTTGTGATTTCGGTGTAATCTGGAGTGGCTCCAGGCCCCAGGGCCTGGAGAAAGTCACCATACGCATCTATTTCACAGCAAAGAGTGCCCATCTGCTTATAGAACATCAGTAGCTGCTTTGCAGTGCTGTGGTCAACGTAGAATACGCTGTCCGTGTACACACACTGTGAGGCCGTTCCCGAGCCGCCGCGGTTCCCAGCGGAGCTGAGCTGAGGGTGGTCCCCCCTCACACACACTGCACCACTCTGCTGCATCGTCTCCACGTCAGGCTTGTGCAGGAAACGATGGCATGATACATATTCCAGTCCTCCTTTTCCTGAAAAACTGGATGGCTCTAACACAAACACCCCGTGAGTGGTCCCGACTGCCAAATCTGAGGGGTGAGCCAATGCAGTAAATCCAGGTTTATCGAACGTGATGGTTTCTGTGACTCCAGTGCTGTACAGCTCTATGTCATCCGAACACGTGATGAGGACTCCTGGTTTCATGTGACGGGGGAAGTCGATGTACATGGCCAGTTTCAGCTCCAGCATCTGGTAAATGGGGTCGCCGAACGGCAGGGCTGTGAAGATCTTGCCCAAGGCACTTGCATTTGGCAAACGCTGGCTGTAACCACCTGGAAAAAACTCTTTTAGTTACACAGAGACACTGTATGCAAGTGAGCAAAAAACTAAACCTAGGCAGCTATTTCACAGGTACACAAAGGCACTAAAAACCTCTCAGTTTGGTCATATACCAAGTCCCAAAGCAGATCTGACCTTATGTCCAAAACCCAGCCTGCCTTATATAGCTCATATTAAAACTGTGATTGATTTTGTTACCTTTTCATTTCAGAGCTGTCTGTCGCTGAAGTGACAAAAGCAAACTATACCCGCTTTTTGCTTGGAGGAGAACTCGCACATTCCTGATGGGAATTTTAAGCCAGAGATGACTCAAAAAGGCAGAGGTTTGGTCAAAACACTTGTTATCACTTGCTTTCTTTCTCCTCTGCAGAACTGATGTTCTTCCACATCTGGAAGTGGCCTGACTCAGTGGATAAGAAGGCAAGTATTCAGCCCACCCAGAGGTATGAGGAGCCCAAGGTCCTATGAAAGAAGGTTGTTGCTCCTTAAGTGGATGTTTCAAGGCAGAAACTTAAATCACACCTGTGAATCGCATCTCTTTCTCACTGACTGAGCAAGCAACTTTAGTGCTGAGAAGAAATGCTGAAGTGACAGTAACATCTTGTAAACACCAACCTAATTTCAAATGATCAGACACATGGGTTACTTTTCTCAGGGAACTGTATTTTGGAACCCCTACTCCTCTGCCATTTCGTTATTTTAAGGAAGAAAACAAAGAAAAAAGGTATCATTTTAGAGCAAAATATGTAAAGCTGAGTTTACCAGAATGGATTAGCAGCACGGTGAAGGAAGTCCACTGATCACCATACTGCTCTTCCAAGCACTGCAGAGCATGAAGAGTTGATCCACCGTTTCCTAAAGAAAAAGTATTTTAGTATCTGTGAGAAGAGCTCCAATAATGCCTGTTCTGACACGTGAGGTGTATTGGTGCCCAGCCAGCACTGATGGGACAGTCCTTCTACCGTACCATGGCTGATAAGATCACGCACAGAAGCTGATGGACAGTCCCACTGGAAGTCTGCGCTCTCTGAGGGGATGGCATCCTGAGCAGACAGCTCCAGGGAAAACTGTGATTTCCCCTCCCAGCCCCACCACTTGAAGCATTGAATCAATTAAATAGGCCATAACTCAACCATAAAAACCAGCTCCTGTAAGAAACAAGACGCGAAAGCCTACTAATAGATTCAAGACAGTGTTCAGAAGTACTTCTGATATTTACTTACATTTAGTATGGAAATAAGGAAGATTTGGGATCTGAGGAAATGGTTTGGGATATTTTATGTGCTCCTACAACTTAAAACTGCCAGATTCCTGAGAATTAGCCTCTGCATATTACTCTACACTTCAGATAATACTGAGATTACTTACTTTGTACATCAAAGTGAACAGGAATTAAGTATTACAGGATGGTAATATGAGCAGTGAGACCAGTTTTGCATCCCCATTGGGTAGTGTACAATCAAACTGTTTAAACAACCAGGGTAAGGTAAGTATGAATATATAACACACGAGTTAGTGCTACTCCATAAGCACAGGACACACTCTGAGGACTGGTACAGCTCATTCACCAGCACCACCACGGCCCCACGCGGGCTCCCGCCGCCGCTCCTCCTGCCCGCTACAGCCGCACCGAGCCCGGTGCGGAGCCGCCGAGCCGGAACGCGGGACAGGAGGAGCGGCCCGGCCGGCGTGGGGAGCCCCCCGCGCCCCGCGGCCCCACGCACCGATCCTGGGCCCCGGCGGGTCGGCGCACACGTGGTACCGGACGCCCCTCGGCAGCTGTCCCCGCCGCAGCTTCTCCGCCAGCTGCTCCCGGAACGCGCCCGCCTGCGCCGCGTCCGCCGCCGTCAGCACC
>VWPU01013547.1:0-42429 GCA_013398955.1 Callaeas wilsoni
GCTCCCGCCCGCCGCGCGCCCCCGCGACATGGAGCAGCGGGGCTGCCGCGCCGGCGGCTTCAGGAAGGTGCGGCCGACCCGGGCGCGGGGCGCTGCCCCGAGCGGCGGGCGCGGCCCCGCTCATCCCTTCCTCTCTCTCCGCAGGACACCGTGGACCGGCTTCTCCGACTCCATTTCCAGGACGGGAGGACCCGAGGTACTGAGGCGGCGGCGGGCGAGTCCGGGCGGTTCGGGCTGAGCCTCCCGCCTCCCCTAACCGCCTTGTCGTTGCAGTTAACGCCGACGCGCAGCTGCTGATGGCCGAGTTGCTGAAGGTCTTCGTCCGAGGTCAGTGCGCAGGGCCACCCCCCGCCCCAGCCTTAGAGCGATGGGCTCCCGACTGCCCCCTGAGCACCTGGCCAACCTTCGGCTCCTCCCCTCCTGCTTCAGCTCTGCTGCCTCCTGCACAGCTGGAGTCCTGACCCACCTTCCCGGACTCACCCGGGGCGCTGGGCCACCTCCCTCCTCCCAGCCCGGCGCCTCGGACGAGACGCCCCAGGTGACAGCTCCCAGACCCCTCTCACGGCCCTTCCCTTTCTTTCTCGTGGGCTGCAGAAGCCGCGGCGCGGGCAGCTCGGCAGGCTCGGGCAGAGGACCTGACGAAGGTGGATACTGAGCAGCTGGAGAAAGTGTTGCCGCAGCTGGTATGTAAACTGCGGGCCTGAACTGCATGGGAGCAGGATGAGGATATGAGCTGAAACAGGCTAATCCTCATCCTTTCAGGAGCTGTTTTGAGAACCCAGCCTCTGTCCTGACTGGCTTGCTGCTCTGTCCTTACAGCTTCTGGATTTCTAGAGGCCTCCTGAAGCACATGTCGCCTGTCAGCAGACAGCCCTGACCTGACGTGTGTCTCAGCCTCAGAGACACTCTGGGACGAACAGTCTCAACTATTTCTTCCTCTGCCATTTTGCTTCTGTTTCCTTTCTCCTTTACCAAGCACAACACAGCTCAAAGCAACGATGCTGTCAGATGCTATTTTTGAGAAGAGGCTGCCACAGGCTTATTTTGTTCAGCTGACTGTATAACTGGTTTCCATCTTGCTGCCTTACTCCTGTAACAGAGGCTTGTACTTCACAACATGGTAAGATGCTGTTGCTTTCTCAGCTAACCTGAGAAAGAGGTGCTGCTTCACAGAGATGTATGAGAAGACTTAATGGCTGGAAATACCCTCAGCCTTCAGGCTCTCATTGCCTCAAGCAGGCAGCTGTGACAGCAACTCTAGGTGCAGCTCCAAGCTTTTCTAATGAATAGGTCATTAACAGGAGTTCAGTCACAAGCTCTTGCCAAGAGCAGGTAACTGATCTTTATTTTATAAATAAACAGTGTCTGTCTCTCACTGCCTTCCAGTGTTTCTCCAGGGCTGTGACATCAAAGAATGCTTGAAACCTTTTAACCATTCAATATTCTCCTCAGAGGCTGTTCCCCTTCTGCTATAAATTTGTTCTCACAGAGAAACATCAGTAAGTTAAAAACATTAGTCTCCCTTCCTTGTGTAGGCTCTTTGCTGCAATTCATCATCAAAAGTCAAGTTGCTTCAAAGGCTTGCAGAGTTTCCCCCTCACCCACCCTCCTCCCTAAATCTTTGTAGGAGGAAAGGAAGAAAGGACAAAATAACAAACAGCATGTGTGAGAATCCCACATCACGGGACAGCCTGGCCCCTCTGGCAGTGGGGGGGCCACTGTGAAATAAGAAACCTTACACATGTCAGCAGGAGCCCACAAACCCAAGCGGCTTTGCTGGGAAATGCGTGGCTGGCTGCACGGAGCGCAGCTGAGGGTGCCGGGGCCCGCACGCTCCTGCCGCTGGTGCTCTGCAGGCTGCAGGGTCGGCAGTAGCGAGCAGTCCTTCTCTCAGGAACAGCTGTGACAGGCAGACGCTCATAGGTCACTGTGCACCCTGAGCTAGGAGCTATCGGGGTCGTCCCTCAGGACACCAACCACTTGGAAACCTCACAAAAACTGCAGTTGTAGTACACATTCTGGTGACAGTACCAGCTTAAGCAGTCCTCAGCACTGCAGCTTCTCAGCCAAGACCATTGTTCAGCTGTGCAACACATGCAGTGAAGAAACTGACCTAGTTCAGCCTTCAGGCGCACAACCATGGGTAAAAAAAAGGCAATAGCAAAAAAAAAAAAAAAAGCAAGTGATACTACCTTTGAATGCCCTAAAACCCCAGGGATGAATTTGGCTACTATAGCAGAAGTCATACTGAAACAAAACCAGCTCATCAGGTATCTGCAGGTACTGTTCTGCGGCAGGGCAGGAATCCTTGTAGCAAGTACCTTAGTGAAGAGCCTGCAGTTTTAAATGTGGGCGTGTCCTGTCCCCCTTAAAGAATTCACTCCTACTTCCTTGCCTTTTCCAGATTTCAGATCCTCATCTCTGCCTCCACTCTGACTCCTACTGAAACAGCAGTCACAAAGCAGCAGCCTTTTTTGCTGCCCTAAAAAGGCTCAAGTTCCCTTCCCTGACACACAGAGAAGAGAACTGCTGATGTGGACATCCACAGTAAAGCAGCAATTGAATAGCAGCAGCAGCTAAAAGTAACTCTTTGTACAGGGAAGGAGAATAAGACCTCTTGTCTAGCTATTGAAGGTAGCAATTTTTCATTCTTGTGGTTAAACTGGGTTTGATGCACAGCTGAGTTACACAAGGGACAAGCACGGGCAGAACTGCCTGAGGGAACACAGCAATGTAAAGCCCCTACACCTAACCCATGGAACTGCCCTAGGAATACTGATATTGCTGCTTGTGTCCCTAAACTTGTTTTCCCATGTCAGGTACTTGCAGAGGATAGTTATGGTGCTAACCCTTTACAAAAACTGACATAATTAAAACAGCTAAGCAAATCAGCTAAGCAGATTGTACTATTTGATGTCACCTGTGCTCTTCAGAAAATAAGGACTAGCACATCTGAAGGCACACTGCAACTTCCCCTCAATGACACTGCTTCTGCATATTCTAATCCTGGAAACCAAAAATGCCAGCACAAGTATGTCACCACCTATCATTAGCAATGGCTCCTGGTTTCCCCACAGCATATCCTGTATAAATTCAGCAAGGCAGCTCTAGCTACCGTCTGCCTCTGGTTTGTGTGACGTGAATAAGCCTGATACAGCACCTGGACCAAGACACCGACAGTCCTATGGAGTGTAGGCTCAGCCCACACTTATCCACTAACGAGTAATAAACTTTAAACATTATTTGACTGTTTTTTAGGTTTGCTGTGGTATGTCTTTTATAGCCTGTCAAGTGGCAGAAGGGCTTGCTTTCCACAGGGAGGATTTAGTACAGGAGCTGTACACAGTGCTCTCACATTCCCACTGCCAGTGGCCGCCCACGTTCCCTGTTTACGTTTGGGTGTCATATAAGAAATCAATCAACTTTTTTGCTAAAGCATTCTGCACTCCTGCTTTGAGTCTCCTTCTTCCTCTACCACCTTTCTTTCATGCCTCCCCCTCCCTCCAACTTTCTTCAAAGCATTTGTGAGCATTTGGAAGTAATTAGACCTGAAGGGAAATGTTGGCCAGGCAGGGAGACAATGACAAGTGCCAGGAACCCAGGGTGCCCTTTCTAGCCCACTTTGAAGTTCATTCAGATGGTACAAAGCTCTGTTGTGCTTTGTTGAAAAAGAATGGGAGGAAGGGAAGGAGGCATGACAGGCCTATTGAAAAGAGAGCAGGTTCCTGTGAACTGACAGACACACCAAGTGCCAGGGCAAGAAGC
This sequence comes from Callaeas wilsoni, assembly GCA_013398955.1. NCBI lineage: Eukaryota > Metazoa > Chordata > Aves > Passeriformes > Callaeidae > Callaeas > Callaeas wilsoni. Next base: position 3,766 of record VWPU01013547.1, read on the forward strand.
TATCGAAGGGACCGACCAAAAGGGCTCCCATGGCCACTCTGCTTTATTACATCTACAAATTGTGCAGATGCACACACAGTGCAGGGAGGAAACAAGGAAAATGGAAAACGTCGTATTACTGTACCATGGAACCCCAGCTCTCCACGGATCACTGATCCATGGAGAAGACTTCAAATAAAACCCAGCACCATGACTGCCATGGCACTACAGAGTTCATCTCCAGCATTACGGCAATTCTAACCAATATTCATCCCCCCACGATGTGTGCAGGAGACAAAGATCTGGACTGGGCCTTTTCCCTGTACACTAACTGCGGTGCAGAGCACAGCTACCCTGCTCTGGGAATACTCATGCCACCAATCAACTGTTATTTGAAGAGACCCTTTAACTGGGTGTTTTTTCCTTGCTGTAACTAATTACTGATGGTATTTATACACAGTGAAAATAAAACTAGAGCTTAGGGCAGAAACAAGCTCAACAGGCATTCCATGAACAGACACCGGTGTTCCTTGTTAACAAGGTGCTGGCAACTGAACACAGTACAAGTGCAGCAGCCCAAGTGCTTCACAGGAAAGTTCGCTGATCTGAACTGGTTTATGTGGCTTAAGTGCTTCCTCTTCATTCATTTTCCAGCCATCTATGTCCAGAATTATGAGCAGCACTAACCCTAGTCACTAAGAGGCAGAGAGAAGTCTTGTTCTAGGCACCACTTAATAATTATAGGCAAAGCTGAACCAGATTGTATCCTGCTGCTAGAATACAGGCAGCTAGACTCAAGTGATCTCTGAAGGGGGAACTGAGAGGATTTGAATTTAGAAATATGGATAGAAACAAAGTCCTTTGCAGAAAGTATATAGGAATCATGTCCCCCTTAATTCTATATTCTTATTTGCATGCAAGAAACCTTAAATTTAACCTCTAACCTTGCTTTTGTAGTCACAAAGACCACAAAGAGGCCCTCCACTCCTCCACCAGGTGCAACTGGTACCTGAAATAACCATTCTCTTTTTATAACTAATGTTCATACAGATTAGATCTCTCCAGGGCCACTAACACATTTTACACATTCTTAGTAAGTTCATGGAGAAAAGGGCAGAGCTGACAGCTCAGTGATCCAGCAGCCCAGGATGCTTCATCTCTTTCCACCTACAAAATAAACATAGCACCATTAAAACACTTAACATGTAATTAGCACTTACTCTTTTCTCAATAACATGATCTGGTGGCTGAGGTTTCTGGTCACTGCTGTGCTCAGGCAGCATTGGAGACCACAAGAGAGCACTTGGGGAGATGAAATGGTAAATACATCACAACTTTCAGAGCAAGGGACTTCATCCTTCCTGTTATTAACGTACAGCTTAGAGCATATTATATAAAGCATATAGCCTTTCATACCAGCTGTTAAATGGGAATCCTGCACAGGTAGGTGAGATGGTATTTTGTACTTTATCCAGATAATCTTAGGAAAGAAAACTACTTCAAGTGCAATGCTTCAAACATACTGGAAATGGGAAACAGTGAAGATCCTGTTTCCCACTGCATCAGCATCTCAGCACCAATCTAAACCAGACCAGCCACAGCAGGGAAACACACTGACCCGCTGTTCGCAGCCTTCACACCTTATCCTCTGCCTGCTGGCACTGACAGCCCCGTGCTGTCTTCCAGAAACAAATACTAAAATTCTCATCCAGGAAGTTAACACTTGGCATTATTAGCCAGGTCACTCCATATAAGAATTACTAATTTTGTTGCTGTTAAGGGAGCAGACAATGTCTTTTCCCCCTCCCCCCCCACTTTCTTTCTCTTCCTCTCTCCCCCGCTCCCCTTGTCTTTGCCACTGCGTCAAAAAGTGAATATTGCCAATTGTTTACTTCAGGAATTCTTTTTTTAATTAATTCATATTTTGTATAAATTCTCATCTAAAATACACACATAAGCCATTTGTTCTGGGACTAAAAACGAGATCACAGTTTTCCGATCAGGATAAAACAAGAAAAAATTCATAATGGACACTTGGTTGCAATCTTAATTATGGAAAATCCCTACTGGTTTGCAGTGAAGATTTAAAAAAGGAAGACCAACTAAAAAATTCAAGGGAAGTAAAAGTACTAAAACAGACTATAGCAGCAAAAGGAAAGTTATGCCAGAGATTTAACAGATTTCATGGGCCCTTGGTAGGTAGAATATCCTGCCTATTAGTATTTGAACTACACTGGCAGAGATAAGAGCTCAGCACATCAAGCCCAGAACATAGTTAAAAACGCTACAAGCATATGGATTAGGCATCAGACTTCCCAATGTTCCGAGTCTGCATTCGGATACTTCCCCAGTGAAGGCTGAGGTTCAAGCCACAAACAAATCTGTGACTGACAAGCAGTGACAAGCGGTGGACCAAATGTCCTGCAAGCATAAGCTGACATGGGCAGCAATACCGTCAGTACCCAACACGCTTGGCAGAGAGGAGGCTGCCTTTTGGCACAGTTCAGAATGAGCAGAGCTCTCCTATGATTCACTGATACCTGGAAGCTTCAGCCATTTGGGTATTTTCCCAGGGGTCTTTCTCAACACTTGCGGAGCTCCCTGCATGGTGGCTGCTGGCTGCTCAATGGTCTTTTTGTCACTTCCCACTTCTGGTTCAGATAGGGATGGAGCCACTGATGCTAAAGTTGATGAAGCAGAAGGAACTAAAGATCTGGACAAACATTGGAGAAAGGAAATAAGCAAGTAGAATTACGCTTCGTTTTTCTTAATAGCTCCCTGTACCACCACCACCTTTAAAGTTATATTGAAAATGCTCTTCTTTTTCCGTGATAGAAGCACTAGTATTTACTTAAGTCACTGAAATCCTACTTTGCAAAGGACTCACAAAGCTATGAAGCCGAGTATGAGAGTATGACAGGACTAGGAAGTCCTAGTATCTTTAAAGCACACTTATTTGTAGTAAGATAGGCTTGTTTCATGCTTCCCATTCCTGAAATACTAAGGCATTTGCAACTCTATTCAGCCCCAACATACCTGGCTACTAATAAATCAGCCGCAGAAGGAGAAACTGCAGAGCTCAGCAGGTCCGATTTCAGGTAAGAAGCTGTTTAGAAATGAAACCAAATCACTTATTTGGTAACATAGATACATCAATCACCACAGTATCACAAAATATACCTGCTGTATACTACAGTAAACCTACATCACCTTCCCCCAAATGACACAGGACATTACTAAACCATGCCAGTTTCTTTCATGACTCAGAGGTGTTCGATTTCATCGTTCAGATCTCAAGACCTTGACATTTTCTTTCAGCGCTCACTGCATCTCAAAAACTTTTCTGTGAAGCCAGAGCATACTTTGGTCTCTGGGAGAAACAGGGATTCTAAGCATAAACCAGAGATGCCAAAGAACCGAAGACCCAGATCTGTTCTACCATCTCCAGCCAGTCCACTACCACAAGAGCTCTGCAAAAGCATTTCATAGACATTTGTCTAGTTAGCATTTTGAACAACAGGATTTTTTTCCTACGGAGTCATTCTTCTATCATTCTTGATCCCATGGCACTCAGTGCCTACTCCCCAGCCTATCAAATCCCATAAAAAAGGTGCAATGTCTACATCTGTGCTCAAGCTAACTGACCAAACCAGCTCTGAAGAGCTTGAGCCAGTCAGAATGGGGACATTCACCAGCATTCTCAAGGACTGCAGTTTCTTTTGTCAGAAGAACTCTGACAGGAAGGATGTAATACTAGGTCTACTACAGGAACTGTACGGTCAGCTGAAAGAGAGAGGAAATGCACTCACCCCTGCACTCCTCCGCTCCAAAATGAATGACAGCAGTTGGAAAAAGTTTAGCCTGCAGCAAAAGGGGAAAAGAAGGTATCAGTAGATGCTTTCACAGTTCACTGTGAACATTAGAGGCAGGTTAGACAGCTACAGACAAATTCATTTCAAGCAGAGGTCACTAACCATCTGTAATTGAGGAAAACCTAAACTTGTGCAGAGCACAGGCCACTCAAAGTAAGACATGAAGGAAAATTTTATGATCTATTCTAATAAACAGGTGATGAGACCTCTACAGCAAATGCTCACTGCAGCAATGCCCTGCCATTCCTTCTCCTCTGTCCCCATATCTCAGTCCACTGTATTGCACCCACATTCTCCACTGCTGAGCAGATAACATTAACATGATGAAGAATCTTCTAAGACCTGAGTGGCTGACAGCAAGAGAAGAAAAATCCAGCTGTGCCCTCCCAAAATCTATTCTAAATCATTTTATTACACTTACACCCTGTCTATAGTTGAAATTTATCTAGTTTCACCACCTTTCCAGGATTAAGTATTTCCTTTTATACATCCAACATGAATTCCTAGTTCCTACTTATCAGAATAATTGCCATATTCAAACACTTTTTTCTCTCCAGTGGGTTTGGTGTTTTTTTTTTTTTTTCCTTTTATTTCAATGGAAGTTCCTGTAATTTGTGTCCATTTCCTCTTGTCCTTTTACAGGGCACTGCTAAGAACTCTGGCCCATATCCCTTGCTGTTTCCCATCTCTTTTACTACGTGCATTGACAAACCCCCCCCCAGAGCTTCTTCTTTCCAGGGTGAACTACCTTGACTCTCTCTCTGCCTCTCCCCATATGTCAGATGCAGGTCCCTTCATTATCTTTTGGTCCTTTTCTAGGCACCAGAGAAACTGTGAAACTGGACTCGCACACCCCGTGTTCAGCTAGGGAATCACAAATGCACCTGTAGGCATAAAGGAGGGACCTACCTATGGAGGTTGCTCTGCCACCTACAGTGACCCCAGTGTCACACCACACCTTCAAAAAAACTCAGTGATACATTACAAAGCACTATACCACCACATCCCATGGTGCATCCAAGTGTTCCCAAGGGAAACGCAGAGCAAGAGAGTCAAAGTTATTAAATTTCATGCAGAAAACAGACCCTGCTGCAAGCTCAGGCTTAGATTTTTAAAAGGGTATGATATGCAGAAGATTAATATGATATGGCATAAGCAGCTGTACCAGAGAGGATTCTGAAAAAATAACCATCGTATTTATTACCTGCTTCATATGCCAGTAAAATACCACATAAAGAATAACTAGCTGGAACAAATCTGTTAAGCTTTTAGGAAGCCCTGTACTAAGAGACAGGTAAAGAAACCAAATCATCCTGGTGTAAAAGAGGCAAGTACTGCTATAGCCAGAAACTGTACAGCAAATGTTAATTAATGGTCTACATTTTCCCTGGCAAAACAGTAACACTAAACTTGTCACACTGATCCAATAAAAAAATAACCAGATAAAAGCAAGTCACTATCCCACTTGCTATCATTCATGCATACTTGGGAACTGTGCAGGGCAGACTGACTGCTCTGGAGTTTTCTTGAGCCTCTGTTGCCACCATCAGCCCAATCTGGATACTGGAATGATGGTCCTTGGACCCAATCCAGCACAGCAATTACCAGAACTCAACAGAACCCTGATCTTCACAGAGGAGGCTGTGGACTGCTGCCTAATATGGACACTAATAAAATTGTATTAACTGAAGGCAAAATGAAATAGCTTCACCTCTCTTCCTGCCTACAAGCTTCAGATAAGCATATGGTATTACGCATTTTTTTGACATTAATCCGGAGGCTATAGGACACTGTGTCATGCAGCACAGTCAACATCATGCTAGGCTGAAACAGGAGACATTTATCACTCTACTCCAAGACTCAGCTCCTGCTAAAGCATCCAGGCGAATTCACATCCTTGAACTGACATTTTAGCAAAATAATTATTTATTAGGTCTTTTAACATTTCATTCCTCAATCAACAGGGCCTAAAGGTTGCCTGCTCCAGTCACAAAGACAGCTCTCCATAAACTTTTTTAATTAAAAAGTACCAGACATGGTTTAGAAACCCCAGAAAAAAAACTCTCACAAGAGCTTTGATGTTTCCACAGCATTCGTCTATTTAGGAAATGGGTGCCCTAAAAAGGGCCCCCCCAACACACATACACTCAAGCCCTTTTACACACAACATCCTTTTCATGCCAGCTGCAAGTTGGAAAATGAGGTTTTTGTAGTGTGTTAGTGTTGGAATTTTTTAATAACCTCCCCTCTCTTTTTTTTTTGCCTCCCGACCAATTATCTTGGTAAATAATTAACATTCTGAAGGAGATAAGTAAGCACAGAAACTCAGAGCTCAAAGCCCTTTAGTTCAAAGCCCTGCCCTTTTCTCTTCGTTTCCCTGCTGCTGCCACTGAAACTTCCTTGTCAATCAAGTTCTGGGCACACACATCAAAGCCTCATGTAGGAATGGCCCCAAGGGGTCAGAGAAAATTCGTGGCAGGGCCTGTGTGAGGCACAAAGAGAGAAAGAGAGTGAGAAACACAGACCAAGAGCTAGACAGACTCACTCAACCAACAAACACACAGACAGACTGTGCCCCAATATAAACCTCTACCCTATTTACTCACAGGTCATCAAATGACCATAGTTCTCAGTTTCAGGATCCACGTCCACAACCATTTCCCACTGCTGGCAAAGCATCAGTCCAAATGTTTCAGTTCAAAATCTTAATTGAAAGAAACTTAAAGGAGCTAGACAGCAGCCCTTAAGTACACAGAATGCAACGTCCTTCCCATGGCTCCTTTCCCTGCATCCCTATCCTTTCTAGGGGTCAGCCAACACAGAGTCCCCTCTTGCCAAACCTCCATCCAAGAAGGTATTTATCTTCGATTCACACAGACTATGGGCTCGTGCACTGAACCCTAGGTCTAGCTTCCTTTGTGTGGAATTGTCGAGTACTGCCCCGACCCCAACACTGCCTGAGGGTGCAGCACAGAACACAGCTAGCTACACCTCACCTGGAAATTCTCTAGCCAGTCACTGGCAGGACCTCATGCTGTCCCAGAGTTCTGTATCATCTGAAAGTATTTAAATCAGCAGCAATTTCACATTAAAAAATAAAAGCAGACCAGTAGAATGATCCCACTGTCCAAGGACTGTCTTGGCATAAAGATGAGAAGGTTTTAGTAGATTCTGCCCATGAAAACATACGAACCCAAAGTGAAAGCCTTTAGCACTCTCTAACACACCTAAGAATGTAATGATCAAACACTGGGCAGACCATCACCTGAAAACTGTATCCTCAAGTCAGCTGTTCTAATGTTTGCAGTTGTTCTAATGCATCTGCCAACGTTTCTGGAAGAACAACTCTGCAGTTCTTCACTGCACAGGGTTCTTGCAAGAAGATCTGTGAATCAGAACAGATTTTGAGAACTCTTAGAATCACACTGCGCCTGCCAGATTGACCAAAAGAATCAAAGGATGTTCAAAACAAGTAACTCAAAAAGCTCCACTCACTTATATGCAGAGAATTACTACAATAGGACTGAGCCAACAGCCAGTTACTACACTCCAACACCCAGCATTTCTCTTCCTTGCTGCTTTGACTTCCATCCAAAGAAACGCCATTCTGACTGGGGAAATAGAATCTATTTATCTATTGAATTACAATGTTCAAATCACACTGTGCAAGGCGTATTTACAACATACAATCAAATTTACTAGAACTCCAACTGAAAATGGTGTCCCATTGTGCAATTACATAGATGTAAATAAAAATACTTTGTGGGTTGTTTTTATCTTTGTGGGTTTCCTTTTTTTGTTTCAGTTTTTTGGGGCTTTTCTTTTTTATACAGATGAAAAACTGAGACCTAAAGAGATAAAATAACTTACTCAAGGTCACACAGGATGACAGCAGCAGAAATGAGAACTAAGCATGCAAGTCTCCAGAGCCCCATCCAAGATCATAATCATAGGACAGCTTTCTTCTGAAGGGATTAGAAAGTCACTGAGGCAAGGAGAAAAGGAAGTCAATGTCCTGCCTGTTACTCTCCTCATTTAGTAAGTATCATTCCAAATGACCAGCTCCTCAGATTTTAAAAATATGTAACACAGCTTCATCCATTTGCTTAGTTACAGTTGCTCAAGTTTAAATGAACAGTTTCTATTTCAGAGATCTGAAGACCAGCCTGTTACTCATAAAGCCACATTTAGTCTGAAACTATGCAGCTGAGTCACTCCGGTTTTACTCAGAGAGATAGCAAAGAGTTACTCGGACACTGCAGTGGTGAGCGTGGTTTGTGACAGCATGGCATCCTGGCTGTGGAGTGGCACACTGGGGCTGCTGCATCTCACATTCCATGATAAAAATATCCTCTTTAGAACAACAGTCCCTTGTGAATCCAGCTGTGATACAGAAGAGAAACATTTCTGCTTTGTTTTACTACATGTTTTAGTAACTTGTTCTCTAGAACACAGAAAATATTTCAGGCAGAACCCTCCCCAAATAACACCTCAATACTTCCTCTTTCTCAGACATACATATGCAAAAAAATCCTAGAACAGAGCATTGCAGATGATGTACGTTATTGCCAGTTGTTCTCTTCCCTGCCAGAGCAACGCTGCCAGACCAGGCAGAGGCTGCTGTTGAAGGGAACTCACAGTTGCCAGAAGGAGCAGCATTCTTTCCGTTACACAGCCTGAGAAGATCAGAGAGCCACAGGTCTGCTGCTAGACTGATGTTAGCAAGATGAATAAGAAAATAAGCACTTCAAAGGAACACGCGCATGGAAGGAGAAACCCAAGCTACCAACATGAAATACTGCATAGAACATACACCCCAAACACATAAACTAGCTCTTGGAAAATTCAACTGGAACGCCGGTGGATCAAAAGTTTGAAGACTGCCCAGCATTGCTGAAACAGAAATAAATACCATAGTCATGGTGAAAGAGGCAGATCAAGTGGTTCATTTTTATAACCTGAGAACAAAGCTGCGCAGTGTGGACTTCAGCTGCCAGAGGGGACGGATATTCCGTGGCCAGCATGGAGGAGGTCTGATCCAGCTAGGGCAGGGGACCTTTAAAATTCATAAGGCAAAGATAAGATTTGAAAACACTGTTTTGAGAAGGCTACTTATGAAGGAATCCAGGTATAAAGAGCATTCATTGAGACCTTAATAGCTGAGGTCAGAAAGATCTGGCCTTCAAAACTGACAGTAGCAGTTACTGAACATTTTGGGCAGGATTTCCACTCCAAATGCACTTGTGCAAGGAGCCTCTCACTGGGACGGAAGAACCCAGCTGTCCTCAAAGCCAGCATCATGAGGCAAGCACAGACCATCTCTGCGAGCGTAAGTAACACACCTCACCACAAAGAGAAGGTCAGATTGCTACCAAATGCAGTCAGATGATAAAATCCTGGATGGAGAAGACCAAGACTTTTAGGTGAATGCCATCCTCTGTGCTGGATGAATTTCAGTATTAATTGCAATTTTCTTTGCTAGTGAGTGCAATAACCACAAGGCCTGCCACAGGAAATGCCTCTGATGGACTGACTCTGATGAAGTAATTTTTTCTGAAATTGCATTCAGACTCTTGCCAAAAGAGGAGGCCTCGTACTGCCTGAGTCGTAGTCAGGTTCACTGAACAAGCATGCCAGACATACTGCCCAAACTGGCATTAACAAGTAGGATATGGAAAGAGAACCAAAGGCAAAGAAAGGAATAAACAGCTCATCTGGATTTCTGCCTCATGGTATGCGACAGAGGAAACACTCAGTGCACTCTAAGATCTGACTAGAAGACCTAAATATTTATGTGGAAGCCTGTGGATTCCTTTAGCTCCTCTGTAGACAGAGGATGGCCTCCTGCCCTCTCTGCTGCCTCGACTTTTCCAGTGACTGGTACTCCTACTTTCTGCTAAATCTTTCCTAGTATTAACTCAGCAATCACTGATTTTTTTTTCCACTAACCCACCCCAGATATGCACTACAAAACTGCCTGTTTCTGGGAGGAGAAAGAAGCTAAGAAGCAACTCTGAAAAGCTCAGACAGCCTAGAAAAAACACAAACAAGCCACTGGAGCTATAAGGAACCCGAAGCCAAGTGCTACAACAGGGAAGCCTGTGGTTGATCAGCTCTGGAGAGCAGAACATTATAAAACACTTCAAGGGACATGAGAAGAAGGCTGCCATCAAAAACAGCAACAACAAAAAATCAAAGCAATGCCTTGAAGTCTTTATGTGTTCCAAAAACTCCACATTGCTGCCAATCTGTGTGTTCACTATGCTGTAAATACACACAGATTTTGGGAGAATTCACTTCAGACAGTTCTTTCAGTCCAAGTATCTTGGCAAACAAGTCAACAACATTTGTCTTTTTTCCTGGTTTTGCTTGTAGTGTAAAGGTTCTCCCTTCATTGTAAGTGATCAAATGCAATGAATGTGGTGCCAAACTTGACAGCTTGAATGGAGGGAGAGGGTGGAAAGAGCAGAAGTATTGGTAATATGGTACTCCACCATCTGCAGTCACTCCTGTTACTGGCTTCAGCACATATTTCAGTAATTTATAAATATTTGAATGCTCAAATGTGTTCACATTACTGCCTCAGACACCATCCATTTTTCCTTACCAACAACACCAAAGTAGTCTGCAGAGTGGAGGATAGCCTACTGCTAACCTGGGATAACATGAAAATTACATGTTGAAAAAAAATGCAGAATGGCTAGATATGCTATGGTAGTACCTGCTTTGGAAAAATCAAGAGTCAGGTTATATGCAGGCATCTCTGCAAGGGGAGCACATCAGGTGCCAAGCATCCCAAGAGGCCACTGCTAACATGACTGACATGCAGCATTTGGGGCAAGAGTGGCAAATTTTGGCAGCTGCATGATACAACCTGAACCTTTAAAGAGATGTATTACCGCTAAAAACAAATTTCCTCCCGAGCCTTTCACACATCCTCCAAACCCAACAAAGATACATCAAAAAACTTGAGCAATTAGTTGTACCGTTACTTAACTCAAGATCTCTTTTTCCTATGATGTCTGGAAGAACTGCATACTCCACAGCACTTCATTCACATTTGCATCCTATGCACCACAACACTTATTCCAGAACAAGCTTTGTCACTACACAGGTGCTGGGTACTGCCAGGTCACCTTAGAGCAAAAGCTCCTCTTTCCCCAGCCCCAAAGCCAGATTATTTTACAAAGAACCTTAACCATCTCCCTCTTATCTTTACAGAGCAGCTTTGGCTTTTCACCTCCCTCCTTCCAGATCAGGGAACAGAAGGGGAGCTCTGACTAAAGTACAAAATGTTTCCCTTTCACAGAGCACAAGATGAATGAAAAGGGAAAGGTCTCCACAAATCCCCCTGCACAGAGCCCAGCCCCATCCAGGGCACAGTCAGGCACTGCAGCCTGCTCTACAGCGCTCGGTCTCGCAGCCGATGGGGACCCTTGGCCCGCACAAACCCCTTTCCAGACTGAAGGTTTCTCAGCTTGGAAGGCCACAAGGTCATGTGAGAAGCAGTGAGCAGGTCCCACCCCCAGCGCTGCCCCTCCTACCCCAGCACCACAAACATTACCTCTTTCATTCCTGGTCTGGGCCAGGGTTATTTTTACTGAGAGCCCCAAGGCTCAAGCAGTGCAGCCTCACTGGGAACAGACACCTCTAACTACGGCATCCAACAATGACACAGTGGGCATGGACACAACAGCTGGAGTGATTTCCACACCTGTTTCTGTCCAGAGAAGAAAGGCCCTTCAGCCCCTTTCTTCTAGGCACCCAGACCCCAGCAGAAGGGAAAACTTACCCGAGCAGGAAAATTATGGCACAGAGCCCACACTAACATGGTGAAAGTTAAAGAGGAATAAGTATTTACATTGGTTAATGGCAGCAACGCTTCTCCCAGAATCAGGCAGCCCAAACTGGGATAAGGCACCATCCTCACAGGTCAGAGCTCTGTGGTCTTTGACAGCAGTTCGGGTAACCAGAACAGCATGACAAGCTCTTGTCACGAATTCTTTTTTTCCTGTTTGATGCTTCATCCAAATAAAATGTTTATAAACACACAGAATCATTCCTGCCATAATAGACCATGACCTGAAAGGGCTGAAGGGCCCCAAGCAAGGGACATAGGCTACACAGCCACTGGCATTAAACACGGCACTCCCAAGGACAGAAGAACCACAGGCAGATCAAAAGTCCATTCGATCCAGCCAGAATCCTAACAGTGAACAAAACCCAGATGAACAGAAAAGAGTATCCTTTCTTTTAAGTGATTTGCTAGCAACGATTTTCAGTTTAGAAGCTTCCTGAGAAAGTTTCTATATATTAAGACACACTTACTAAATACCTTCCTTGAACTTGTCCAAATTTCTCTCAAATCAGTATATACTTTTAGTATGTAGCGCCCTGCGACAAGAACTCTACGTCTCAGTTTTCTGACACATGAACAACTACCTTCTTCCATCTATTCTAGCTCCTGCTTGCCTCACTTGATGCCACTCGCTCATACTCGAGAACAAGAACTCAGTGCATTCCAGCTTCTCCTTAGCATGTTATTCCCTTTCCAGCCACATCTTTTACAGACTGGGAAGTCCTAGCCTACTCAGTCTTTCTTTGGACAGGAGACACTGCAGACCTCTGATGAACCTCATTCCCCTTCTGTGCGCCTTCACCAGTTCCTTTTGAAGATGTAAGACCAGATCTGGGTGTTATTCACACAAACCCTGGTCCATATACAGAAATGTTCTCTATTTTGTTCTGAATACTTCACTTTTGGAAGGAGATTGTTTTTGATTTGACTGCTATTCAGTAACAAGCTGATGATTTCATCACCTTAAGGCTATTGTTCCAAAGCAATAATGATCAACGCAAGAGCTCACTGAGCTGCGTATGAAGCTCAAATTGTTTTCCCTGCACATCATCACATTTACCTATGTTGAGCCAACTGGGTAAGCCAAAAATGCAAATTCATGCCAATGTTAACTAATGTGATAATAATCTCTTCATGTTACAATCCCTAAAAAATATTCTAAGCATGAGATTTTACTTGCTTTCCACATTTTGCAAGTAATTGTACTGATTCTCTATAGTTAAGACTGTGTTTAAAAACTCTATCTTACTTTAATCATACCCAAATTCTCAACATAACCACTAGTTTAATTTGACTATGGTGTGATTACCTGTGGCATGAATAAAAATATATCTTAAATCAAGTTTGGATTTGACACTCTTTATCTTAGTTGGACATTATTCCTCTTCCGTGGTGACAGAGAGGATATGAGAAATGAGAAAAAATCCTTTCCTGAAACAGTCCATTTGCAAAGAATTTTCCGCTTTTGAGCATAGCATCTTGAACAGACCCAGTTCTGTATCAATGTCAAGGCTTTGCACCTTTGCCATGTGCCACAGCAAGCACTGCAGTTCAAGGAAAGCCACTGCAGACTGGAGATGTTTGACACTAAAATCGACCAGGTTCTTCACAAAGTTGTGATTTCTAATGAAGTCCCTAAGACTGGGCTGTAAGGCACCTCCAAGTCTTTAAAGAGCACTTATTTAACATGTTTTCATGTTTCAGGGAGCTGCCACGAGGAATGAATTTCACAGTAAATGTCACAACTAGGAAACCGGGAAATTGCCACACATATAACAAGTACCAGTAATGGTGCCAGGTACAGAACAAAGGCTTTAACGCAGCAAATTAAACAAAATTCCTCCCATAATATTTCTTATTTCAAAGACAACAAGATGTGATTATTCCTGTGGTGTTTTACTGAAAAAGTTGTGTTTCAGGAGACATCCAGAGAAAACATGAGACGTGTGCTGAGAAAGAGAAAATAAAAGAGCAGTACTGCAGGGCGGGGGAGGCAGGCAAGGGGTAAACAGAGATAAGCAGAGGATTTCGAACATTTTAGAAAACAGACCAAAGTTAACAGGGAGACCAGAACCAGCCTCAGAGGCTGGAACAACAGAAGGCAGATACAGGTCTGAACATTCAATCATCTAAAAGCAGCTGCATGTGTATTTCTTCCACATGGCCTGGTCAGGAAGTTGTGGAACTTGGAAAACTCCATTGCAAACAATTCTGAGGCATGCTAATCCCTACCTAATTCACGATGCTGCCTGAAAAGTCCCTTTCTCTACCCCTCTCCCCACGCCAGCCCTTCTGCTCCCTCAGGGGCATTAAAGAAGAATTCTCACTGCCACTGCGTGAGCCTTTACTCTGAAGGATCTCCAGTGCATCAGTCTGGAATGGTCCATGCAGTTCTGAATGACAGAACATTTTAAACCATGTGAGTTTTGGGCAAAGTCACTGGCAAAATCACTCTATCACTCCTAACACATGTGTGGTCTATACAGCCAATAGTCTCTGGCCAGGGACTTCAAGACCACCTTATCTGACACTTGCAAAAACATCTCCAGGAATCTGAATGTAAAAACCTGCATTTCAGTATTTTCAGAGAAAAATTACACAAAGAGAATGCATATTCCTCAGTGTACAGTGACTCTCACATAGTGATTTCAAAAAGGTCAGATTTTTGTCTAATATGGCCTCTATCTCCCACCGTAGAAATTGAAAACAGCCCCCTGTCCACATCGAGTCTCATCTCTCTTGCTATCCTAGCCCAGCTACAGATAGAGCACACTCAGCTCAGCTCTCACAATAACATTCCAGGTTAAATACAGCTCCAACTCCGTAGGGCACAGAGTGTGTACCAAACAATGCAAATCCCCACCCCTGCCCCAAGTGTGCCTCTGCGTATTGCTGCACAAGGTGGACCTCTTCTGGTGAAGAGCTTGTGCTCCAAAACACCTGGTTCCACTAGCCTTGGCTGAGCAGAAGCCTACACGGATCACAGCATTACACAGCTTCTTCTAAAAGTAACTAAAGCCAAAGGCAGGGTTAAAGGGAGTACAAACCAGAGAGAATCAGAGCCCATATGTGAGTCCTTACCTCAAACAGCGTCAGACTTTCATCGTTCAAGATGATTCTGGGAGGTGCAACAACTGAAGTTAAAAAACAAGTTATAAAACAGGACCACCTAGCAACCAGAACATCAAACACAGGTATGGGAGGCATCCCTGCTCTCTGAAGGGGTGACACGTTCACGTGCCCACAGAGGCTGCTTCTTAGGCAGAAGCATAACATGGCTAAGGGAGCAGGTTATGCCTTCTTTGCACTGCGAAGCTGCATTTAGGGAAGGCATTCCTTCCCAGGTCATATCTCAGGCATCAATGTCCCACAGCTAGAAACAGGCTTTGTAAAGTAGGGCCAAATATTACCAACAGCACTTACACAAGTAAAATGGCAACTCTGCATCGGCAAGATGGCTTCTTACAAAGTCTCTCAAAATGCCAACTGTGGAAAAAGGAGAGAAAGGTTTGCCAAGTTACATTTAGTTCTTCAAATGTTGGGCAAGAAGGCTAACTTGTAACAGCAGAAATGCCCTCTACAAGGTAGGGAGATTGCCTTTTCCTCCAAAGTACACAGCTGCTATCACAAATTTCTTATAGAAAAAACAAACAAGCAAAACAAATCACTTTGACATGCTGGTCCCTTGGAAAAATCTAAGGATGCCTACAAAATTATCAAAAAACTTCCTGCAAGTAACCATGGCTGACAGCTGAGAGTAAGAGGATCTCCAGTAATAACATTAAGAGCTACTTGGTGCATGGTCTGATTGCCTTTCTGAACTGACAGAGCCATAAAGGTACATCCTCTCTTAGTACAGTTGGTAAAGTTGTTTTTTCTTCTTCCTGATTTTTGGGGTTTGTTTTGGATTGGGGAAGGGGGTATTCCTCTTCCTCCAAAAACATTTTAAGTATTAACACAGAGGAAGTGTCCAAATGCATCCCAGTCACACATCATTTAGACACAAACAAGGAGATAGCAAGTGGGACAGCTTCCTGTGCCCAAGTATTTTGCCATCACCACCAAGCAGCCCTTAGCTAACTTAACTAGCCCAAACTCTCTTCTTAGTCCATTCAGGGGCCCTACAAGGACAGTGTTAACTACCTACTGCTGCTTTTTCAGAGCAGCAGAAAGACCTGTTCAGACACATTCTCTCCTGTCATAGTGGGAGCCATGAGTTACAGCTGCACAGGCTGAAGGTGTGATTGGTCTTACCAGTTTCAGTGGGATGGAAGAACCCCTGTAGAACATGGCGGTCTGGAAAATGAACCCTCAACACCACCTAGAGCAGAGACAAAGCCATTAGGACAGTGGTTTATAACTCCTCTGTAACACCTGTCCTTGGCTTAGAGTCTGCAAGTTGGTTTTTTGTTGGTTTTTTTTAATGGGGAGATCTGAGGTATTTACAGGGATAGAAGAGTGACCTGGTTAACAGCGCTGTGCAGCTTCTCAGGGAACAAGGGCTGTCTGGCTTTCAAAGGGGGCACAAGAGCTCATCTGTCAAAGCACTATGATGTAAAATGCAGCAGCACTTGCTCAGAGAGCAGGAGCTCCCTGTACTAAATGATGCACAAACAACAAAGACAGTCCCTCATGGGCAGGTGCAGAGAGTTTACTGGCATCCTAATGTGTTCACAGCAGTAGGAATCCTCCTGACATAACTCTGACCTTTGTATTTCCAGCTTGGTCAGAAAGCACTTAACTGGAGAAATGCACAAGGATCATAGTTACAGAGTAAAATAAATACAACTCGTAACATTGAATCATTTAACTTTCAATGAGATTCTAATAAAATGTCTACAGAGAAGCAGGTAGGAAGGCACAGTCATACAGCCTGATGTGTGCACAAGAATTGTTCCAGATGTCTCAAAACCTAACAGAAGCAACTATACTGCCTGTCACTCAACCATATTACAGTACAGCTGTTTTCACATGGCACAACTGTTATGCAAGTCTCACAAACAATTAATATGGACGGGAATTTGAAAAATCTTCCTGTAAGTAGCTTAAGGGCCTGTTGATCACAACTGAATCCCAAGGTACTCAATCCCCAAGTCTGGACTAGCCAGAGGGACTGGAACACGAACAAATACTACCTTTGGGTAATGCTCCAACTTCTCCTTCAGCTGGGACTCCTTCAAAGACTTTGTCATCAGTGGAGCTTCTTCCAGGCGTTTCCTACAGACATGGGAAGAAGGCAAGTTGTCTGTAATTATACAACGTATTTTCACTTTATTAAGCTAGCAGAAGACCCAAGCAGGGCTGATGAGAACTGCTCAACTGTTCCATGCATCTCTCACAGCATTTTCCTCACCTCCTGAAACTACTGAGCATAAGCAACAATACTATATAAAATTACTTTTATTGTACAAGTTTAAAAGTAAGTTCACGACAGCAGATGTGAGAAAAGATCCTAAGAAGAGGAGGGAAAAAGTCTGCTTAGACTACTCAAGAAGAGATGGACTTATCCAATAAAGTAGAGACTAAGGTTGGACATGATTGCTCCACAGGGGCAGAAGAGCTACTGAACTTGAAGAACTCGAAGAACTTGAAGAACTTGAAAAACAATGCCAGCACAAAAAATTAGTAAGTATTAATTAGCAACAGGGAAACAAAAATTCAAAGTTTCAGATCACTCAAGAACTGGCACTGTAGATGACTATTAAAAGGAATAGCGGGTACAAAATAAAAGTCTACTTGTATTTAAGATGAAACAATAAATGTAAGAAAATAATTACATATTTTCCTGTAAGAAATTAGCTTAGACCCAACAGATCCCATGCTCAGCTTTAGTACCTTTTCTTTGTATCTGAGTAACTGATATGTAACTTGCCTTTATTTTTATCCCTGGCTGTAAGGGAAAGAAGCATCAGCAAACTTGGAAATTGGGTCTTTTTTGGGGGGGCTGTATTCCAGTAATCCCCAACCAAATGACTTGACATTTGTACCACTAAATACTCCAGACCCACAAGCAGCAGAGCTATTTTCAGGCCATATTCTGTGTACTCAGTGGCCTGTGGGAAAAAAAATCTACCCTAAGTAAAAAGTTCAACTTGGACTTGGCTACAGCATAAAGGAGACTGTTCCACAGTCTTGGAGAGTTATTGTAATGTTTAAAGGAATGCTCTGACCCACTTGAAGCTAAATACATTCATGAAATTAATTTCTTTAAGGAACATACAGCAAAATGCTGCTGTGACAGGAAGACCAGTTTATCTTCATCTGAGTTTTTACTGAACTGAAGTTCAATAAAGTAAAATCGTGAATATTTGAAAGCAAGCTACTTGAACAGTGCAATAAATTGTTAGTCAGCTCCCTATCATTTCCAAGCGTGTTTGTGTGTGTGTGTGTCTGTTCCAAACATTCTCAGGTCTTGACTTGTGGCTAAGTTGGTCTTTCTTATGAGGTCTAATAGAAGGTTAATTCTGTTACTTAAAATATAAGGTGTTTCTTACTGGTCAAAAATGCAACAAGCTCTGTTGATCACTGTCACTCTGCTCAACAACAGGACACAGCAAATCTCACTCACAGTAGAAAGGGAACTTGCCTCTCATTCTGCAGTTGTGCAAAACGTTTCCGTACATCATCCACTGTGACTTCAAAAAATTCATCAGGAAGCTCTTCCGGGCCACCAGGAAGTTGTTCCAGTAGGTCTAGGTGACATATGAGGGGCTCACGTTCTACAAGCTACAGAAAAAAACCAAGCTTCAATTAGTTTTAAATGCATTGCTTTGCTTATCTTTTAAGGTTCCTGAAAAAGATTAAAAGGACAGTATTTGCAAACTGAAATACAATCACTAGTGTGCAATTCCTGTCACTAAGATCAGACTAATGATACAGAAGTTGTCAGCGTTGTCATTCTTTACAGCTGATACAGCCTTGGACACAATTCCTGCCAGTAGCAGCAGGAATCTATATTGCAAGGTGAGCAGATGGCTTGTCTCCACTGTCAGTCCAGGAAACTCAGGGCAGTAACTTCAGCAGTCACCAAAGGTAAGGAGAGAGAACCCCTTTCCAGGGAGTACTTGTGGAATCTCTTCACTTACAATACTATGGTATTTTGCAGTCCAGCCAGGCCTCTAGCTAGTTACAAGCTTGTTACAAGTATTCAGAAATTACTTCTATCTCAAAACCCTACCTGTCCTCCCTCTGCTCTACTCCAAACCTCTTTCCGTATGTAATGATTTCCTTACCATTCTACAGGCAGCACTCAATTAACACAGGTGCTATTCTTCGTTCTACCGACTACAGAGCCCTTTGAACTTTTTCCATCTGCCATGCATTTTTGGCTGGTGTTATGTCTTGTGTTCACTTCACATTCTTTTGCTGCAGAGCCAATGGTACTAGGCACCAGCCAGGACCCACTCCATTTCTCCCTACTCTAGAGACCAATTCTTTGCTTTGGTAAGGCAGTTTTTGACATGTTCAGCTCTCTGAACTAAACCACTGCAGGGTTTCATTGCACACCTTTGAAAATTTTACCGTGGTTTCTGGAGTGCAGAAAGATCCCTTAAACAGTGAAACCTTTTTGCTTTGCACTTACAAAGTACTTCACCCTGAGATCAGCCTTTGCTGCAACCAGCGCACACAGATGCAGGAGAGCAGTTCTCTGTAGACATCAGCTGCAATAAAGGTACTTAATACATTTACTGGCAACTTTCCCAACACACCAGAGCTGAGGGCAGGCACTCCAAGCTGCAAACAGACACCCCTCTCACCTGCTCAGCACGGAGAGCCTGGCTGCCTGCTCTCCCAGCCTTCAGAGCCCAGAGCTGGCTGTCATGATGGCAAACCTTCCAGTGCAACTGGGCCTAGCCTAGAACTGTGGTTGCAGTTATGAAAAAAACAAAACAAAACAAGCCAATACCAAGACCCACAACTCCCCTAAAAAACCCAAACCAGAGCCCCAAGCACTGAGATCAAGAGCATTTGCCATCTCTGCAGGCAGGAGGACCTTAACGGATCCCTCCCCAGGAAAGGTTATGTGCCGGCTACTCTCTCTTTCGCCCAAAGCAGCAGCTGTGCCTGCATGTGAATACAAACCACGACCACAGTCAAGCATAAGAGAGGCAGTTACACCTCCTGGCTCTCAAACAAGTCAAACTTTTTAAATTCCAAAATGGTTTAAAGTAACAAAGCTTGCAAACATAGAGAACAGCATACTGAAGGCTACAGGAGATGCAGGGAGGACACAGCTCGTGGCTGAAGACGCTCACAGGAACAAAAATTTTGGTAGTTAATCCAGCATTTCTTCCTAGTCAGCTTCCACCTTAACAATGCCACAGGCTCTGTGAATGAACCCGCTGCCCATTTCTTCTCCCCTCATTCCCTCATACACTCTTTCCAATCCTAATTAATACCCAGATGTCCTCTCTCCATCCACTCACCCCTCCCCCAGGCACTGGACACTTGGGAACAGGAGTCTTCTCAATTGTCTAAAGCACAACACAAATTACAAGGCAATGTTCACTCTGCTTGTGGGCACTAAAGGGTAATTTGAGAAATTAAAAGATCGAGGTTGTGTGGGTGGGACCTTTGGCTACTTTTAGAAAGTTGAGCAGGGTCAGCCCTAACAAGCGGGTAAAGGAGCCTGACTGCAGCCTTCCCCTGGCCCAGGCCGGGGCAGGATGGGGGTTGCCAGTGCTGCAGGAAGGACCCCAAGCACCCAGGACCACCTGCTGGGAAGAAGGAGGCTGCACCGAGATCCCAACCACTGCCCACTGCTGCTCCAGTGAGGACATATCTATCTCAGACACCAGCAGAGAATTCATCAGACCTCCCCAAGAACCAGGTGTACTTTAATCTCCTCAAATGGGCTTGAGTTTCGCTTCATTCTAAACATGTAGTGAAAACAGTCATCTTCTGAAAAAACCCAAACCCAAAAGACTGAGAGGTATATCCTATGTCATGTTGTGAAAAGTGCTGGGATACGACGGAGAGAACTCCAAAGTCTGCATTAGCAAATCCTAAAGTTACCATTTAGTATTGGCTCTAACAAGGACTTTAGTTAATCCCAACAGTAGTGGGATTCCACAGGGAAAGGCCCAGCCCCCTCCAAAGTATGGTGACAGCTAATGGCATCTGCCAAGGCATTGGGAATCATGAGATGGCACACGGCAGACATATATTCCAGTGCTAAGTGTTCACTCCTCTTCCTTGCTGTGGGCTCCAACTTTCCTAAAGCGCAGACAGAATCCAAAAATTAACTTCCCACAATGATTACAAAAGAGACTCCAGGAATACTAACCCACTTCCCAGCTCACAGTGTTTTCTGCAACTGTGATGAAAGACAACCATCTCCTGTAACAACAAATGGCCACCACACAGATGTTCTACTCTCCATCATGTAAACTGGAGGAAAGCAAGCTGCACATTTTGCTGTCCTTCCAGGAGCCAAAGATGCTGTGCTAAGGTTTGGCACCTTCCTTCTTCAAAGTCTATTCTTCTACCAAAGCTGAAATGTCAGGCACTTTTCACCATGAGGCTGAAGCCGTATGTTCACAGCAGCATCTACATAAATGCAGCCTAGGTGACAAAGCCAGGTGTCAGGAAGAATGCAGTTCACTCTGTGGTCACCATCCTGGACTGAAGGAAGCAGGTAAGCTGAGGAAAAGTCTTATGATTTAAGTGAAATAGTGGCCATTGTGCTTTCCACAGCAACAAGCTCTCCCCAGCGACCCACTTCCTCCCTACCACCTCTGGGAGCTCTAATCTCATGGTGAATCTGGTTTAAAGTTACCTTCTAATAATTAACGTTCTGACATCAAAGTCAGCTTGCAGCTGTCTTTAGCCCAAGAAACGAAGGGATGCCGGCACAGATTTTATCCAGCCTCTCTTCAGCTTCAAAAACCACACACAGGCAAAGCATTAATGGGAAGATTCTTTTACAAAAATGGACCTTTGATGTTTAAAAATAATTTGTTTTGTTTTGGGTTTTTTTCCTCAGGACTGAAAAAGGACAAAAAGCAGATGCCATGTGGCTAGCCCTACTTGGCTGCTGCCGCTGGGAGGAGAGTGGAAGATGGCAGGAGTGGAGGAGGGAACAAAATGTAATCAATCAGCAGCAAAAGTACCAGAGATCAAAGGGCTTGAAAGCAGCCGTCAAAATCACATGCTGTTTTAACACAAGGACACAACTCCTCCAACAGAATCTGCAGCTGCTTCCAAAGCTGCCCTCAGAGTGGAAGGGCAGCTGGTTCCAGAGGTGGTTTGAACTGGACTGCAATTCTGAGAAAGACATCGGCTCATGTGAGTCCTTCAGTCACCACCACTCAGCCCATGCCCAAAAGCACAGCTTCACATCAGGCTGTGAAGTCAGTGAAATGATGGAGTTCTGCCTCTCCCACCAGTGCACAGAGACGCATGGGCAGCAAGACTGGTGAAGGATACCACCACAAACCCTTGCACTTCTTCTCCCTTC
The DNA here is from genome assembly GCA_013398955.1 of Callaeas wilsoni. NCBI lineage: Eukaryota > Metazoa > Chordata > Aves > Passeriformes > Callaeidae > Callaeas > Callaeas wilsoni. Next base: position 25,934 of record VWPU01013547.1, read on the forward strand.
CCAGACACAATGGAAACTCCTCCTTTCCAAATCCCTCATAGATGAGAGTGCAACTGAAGCAAGCAACACATGATACTGGACAAATCCCCCAGCCTATTGTTTAATTCTCCATGTTAAGGGTCTGCTCCAAAAGATTAAATATCACTGATCAGACAGACCCGAACATGTTTCTAATACACTGAAATATTCCCCACAGCAGGTTGGCGTGGCCTCTTTCTGCTACTTGTGCAGTTCATAACTGCTCCAGAGTCCTTCCAGGGTCTGGCTTCTGTTCCTAAACATTTCAGAACTCATCGAAAATAGGCTGCAACCACAAAGAAGTCAACTAAGGTAGAGTCTCTACATCAACGTGAAAGCATCCACAGTCTTGATAAATTCCTCCTGGACTAAGCTCCCTTTGAAGCTCCCCAGGCATCCTTTCTTTCTACTTATAGCTTTCTATTGTTCAATCCTGGCTGGATCAGACCAGATGAGAGTCAAACCTCCAACTCTAGGAGGTACCAAGGAGTAGGAAACAACAAAGGGGATCTCTGAACATGAAAGCCAGCCCCAGGGATGAGCCAAAGGAGCAAGAAAAGAGCCACTCACTGAGAATCTAAAAGGGGAAACTCTCAGTGCAGAATAACAAGGAGTAAAATATTAATTGAATGGCTCCTGTACTTCATATTACGCTACTTGCCAGACATATCCAACCTTCCCGAAGGCTTTCAATTCCATACAGCTGCCCTACAGAAAACACACTTCGTGTCATTCCCAGGTCGCTCTGGAATGGCATCACAGCACTTTTCAGCCATCAGTTCTGGTATCTCAACATGGGCTCAAGCACTTTTAATTTTAAGAAAGACGGTTTTACTTCAGAGACACCAACAATGGTGAGATGTGCAATTTGTCTTTCTGGGAAATAGCTAAAGAGAGGTAGACTATTGAAGAAGCAAGATATTTTAGATTAAGACAGAAAACACTTCTATAAGCAAGTAGAAATACAGAAGGAAAGGGTGGAAGGTTTCTGCTTCATCTGCAATACTAAGAAAATTAAGTCACAGGGCTCAGGTAACAAAGTGGGCATTTGCTCATGAAATCCGAGGCACTGACGCGTAGGATCTTTTGGACTGTGATTTAATGCAGCTGTGTTGCCTCTATTTGAGCTATTCATCAAGAATACCTAGACGTTCAAAGTTTTGCCTGCCTCTGGACAGCAAATTCTTGAAGTTACATCCTTCCTACTTCCTTTCTGAACTGAGGCAGAACTGTAGGTCATCAAGGCACCTAATCCTGTGACACGGGGAAAATGTCCTAAATCTGGAAACATCTTTTTCCTCACAGGAGTGCAGCCTCAGGCAAGGCAGGATTAAAAGAAAGCCCTTGTTGCCCAAACTGCAAACACATTTTCCCTTACCTGTTCTTTCTCCTTTTGCAGTTCTTGGCTGTTCTTAGACTTCTTTGGCTTAGAAGGGCCTCCAGGGCTAGAAAAAGTTGTTGGCAGCCTTGAAGACGGTACAGCTACAGGAGAGTCCCCCAGATGCTCTCCATCTCCAAAAAAGGGGACAAATGGGGTAGGCTCAGGCTCTGGGAAATGCCACAGCTCCTCCAAGCCAGCATAGGAGTCTTTAATCAAGTCTTGCTTGTGTGTGCAGCTGTTTAAAGATATAGCCACATCCCCATGCTCCAAGTCCTTTGGAAATGTGCTTGCTTGAGGTAGAGGAACATCCACTGCTTCCTCCATAGATGCTCGCCTCACTGTTGGCTCATTACAAGGCACCATGGCACCCACAGCTTCCTTCTCACCAGATGAACTGCATTTCTTCATGACAACTCTTAAAGAAGACACCAAAAGGAAAAAAAAAAAATCATAATCCTAAGAATACTGCCCTCCCTGTTCTCAATGTGTCCACAACACAAAGATAACAGCTGACTCAAATACACCCTGATTTAACAACTTTCTTCTTCCTGACGCTTACAGAGAACAAGCTCCAGTTGCTGTGAAGTGTGGGGTAGAGGGTCAGGGAGTTGTGCAAAATAATGAACAGGGAGCCGCTCCTCTGGAAGAAAACTGCCTTCCAGAGAAAAACAGCAGTCAGTTGTAAAGCATAGCTTCTAATCACTCCTGCCTTCTGCATATACTGCAAGGAGCTGGCCAGGAGATCACAGAAAGGTTGTCCCTGTCCCCAGCTCATCCCTCAACAGCCAGCAGGGCCTGCAGGGGCTGGGAGTTAAGTGCCTGAGATCCAGAGGAGGGAAGAATGAAGTGATAGCTGATTGCCCTCTCAGAGAGGCTTTTAACTTTGAATTGTCTGTTCCACTCAAAGGAGGAAGAAAAAAAAAAGGCAATAAAAAGAAACAAACAAACAAGCTCTTTTAATCTGCACATCACTGGTCAGTGCCAGCATCTGCTGCTGTGCGAAGCACATCTGGGCAGCAGTTTGAGATAAATAGGCAAACGCAATACTTTCTGAGTGCCGCGATGTTTTAGTTTGGCTTTTTTTTTGTTACTTTCTTTTTTCTTTTTCTTTCTTTTGGTACTTGAAACAAAATAAATTCACCATCAGAGTGGAAAGGGGAAAAAAAAGAGGCCAAACTTTGCTCCTCCCAACCTGACAACGGCATTGCCTGCAGTCAGGCCAAGCGATTTCAGTGTTGTCTTCTCCAGGGCATCTCTTCCTGGTATCTGCAACAAAACCAGAGGAGAGTAATTATGGCCTCTGATTCCCCCAGGAGAGCATGTAAAATTCTTTACAGAAAGAAGCCTGTATCCAAAGAAACACCACACAACACAAGAAACAGGTGAAAACACACTCCTGCAGCTGGAAATCAGACCTGAATCCATCTGTATCAACCTGTACTGTTTTACTAAATTCACAGCTTATTAAATCATCTCAATGGAAGATGACCTACATATATTTTCATCCCATACACACATCCAAATGTGATCCAACTACAGCAAAGCTACTTTTATGTCAGAAGTTAAATGACAGGCAACATCTCAGAGCTGAAAGACAGACGATTTCCTCACATAAACCTCCCATCCGTCTGTAATGACCTATTCCAGAATAAAGACGATTTGTCCACAGAGGTCAGTGGGAAGTAAAGGGGACAGCTAGGGAGAGCAAATTCCGTAATATCCACATACAAAATATTTAACAAAACATTAATAGCAGAAGATCAAAACAGAGAAAAGCAAATATTTATTAAAATGAAAACACTTTTTTGACTCAAGCTTTAAAAGAAGTTGGAAAGAAAAACACAAACAGGTCATTGAGCACATTTTATGGGCTCAGAGGTCTCAACAGTGCAAGGTTACGTTCCAAGAGAGCTTTTTTCCATACAGACACGTCATGCTTTGAAAAGACCAACATTTTTCTACTTCCCCTCTCAAGAAAGTTCAAAAGAAACACTTTCCAGGTTGGAAGGCAGAGCTAAGTTTTCTTATGTTTTAGGGACATGAGACAGTTGAGGGGCCTGTGCCGCCTTACCTCATCTCTCATGTAAATACAGACTGGAGACAATTCACCATGCTGTTCCATCATCTCCCTGCAAGAAAGAGCAAAACACTGTAGCATCTGCAGAACAGCCTACCCCCTCCAAAACCAGCGGAGAGTAACAGCACAGAGTGAAATCAGCTGGCAACACTGTCCTCCATGTTTCTTCAGCAATAACCACTACAAAGTTCACAGGATCACTATTAGACATTAGGTAAACAATTTGTGTCAACGCATTCACTTTTTCTTAAATACAGCTGAAAAGTTTAAAAACAAAGAAATAATTAAAGTAAATTCTGAAATTAGCTGATCTTACTAGATAAATTTAAGCTCATCACTGTTCATGTGCCTCAGTACCCAATCTGAAACATTACTTAGTTATATTTGCTCTTTTTAATCCAAGTTAAAAACTTTATTACAGTTTAGACTGAACTTCCACTGGGGAGAGGTCCATTTCTTTTCACACATGCACAGCAAGAAACAAAATGAAATACTGCTCTAAAGCAGATCAAATAAGGACACGGAACTTGCCTTAGTATCATTTTTTAAAAAAGAAAAGAGAAAGTAAACAAACAAACAAAAACGAAGAGCATAAACTTTCAGATTCTGGAGCCCATGAAAAAAGTAAAGCCAAATGAAAGGCTGCCACTGTAGACAAAGTGAAAATCAATTCACATTTAAGCATTTCAGTGATGTAGGACACATACGAGCAATGATGCAAACTCCCGATAGCCCATCTGCAGAGGAAGACGTAAGTGAAGGACCCTTAGCATTGAGACGGGGAAAAACCAGTAAGATGCTACTCCTTCCATTTTCCTCTAGATAACCAATTCTGAGGCATTCCAGTAAAAGAGAAGCTTTATTATATATTCACTTGAGGGAATACAAAAGATGGACAGGGAAAGGACAATCACAGCCTGTCACAGGAAGTCTCAGTTCTCATCCAGCCAAGATGATTTGATTTCAAAAGGGGAAAAAAAAAACTGATTGGCACTTTCAGCAAGAAAATCTCAGATGTCTACAGAAAAGTAAAAAGCCTTACAGAATTAACCAGTACATTATGCTGAAGCACTGGAATCAGTGAGAGCATTAGATGCAACACCAGAAGAAACTCTGGCACATTGGTCTCCACTTTCAGCAAAGTGAAACTCAAACGGAAATCAGATGAAAATGTGGTAAAACATGAGACTGAGGAGAATACTCTGCTTCTCATCCCAAGCATACCACTCTAAGAGATGACCAGGAAAACACTGTCCAACCTAAGACAGTGCTGGTTTGGAAAGATATACCTGGCTGAATTCTCAGAAGCGTTTTTTCAGAAGTTTCAGATTCAGACATTTCAGCCTAACTCAGTCTGGGAAACTACAAAAGGTGAGAATGTTGCCCAGAATATTCCCCATCTACACAACGAGAACTGATGAGATTTATCCTTCTCCACAGACCCCTTCTCAATAGCTCTTCTTAGCACATTCTGTCTCAAACTCCCTGTGCTAGCAGTTGCACCAGGATATCCCTTGGTAAATAGCTGTATGTACCATCTGCACTGCAACAGCTGGTTTATCATGAAACACAAAGCAGCCGAAACTCCTCTTCATGGTAAACTCCCTTGATCTTACTGCTCCCTACAGTCCAGTCTGGTGGGGAGAGGTGGGGGAATGGCTTTCCACTCACCTCACCAGGAAAACACCACCCATCACCCGTGACTTGAAGAGAAACCACCTCTCTGCAAAGCAGATTAGGAAATCCACCTGGCAGCCCAGGAACATGACACATCCTTGCTCATCTCCTGACACCTCTGGGACTAGTCCCTGAGGTCACATTGCCATTTTATGCCTGACTACACCAGTCTTTGGTACTGAACACCTAAGGAGCTTGGCAAATGACTGACTTACAGGGTTATGTGAACACTTCCACTTAGCTGTCTCTTCAGCCACCAGATTCTAGCCTCTGCAGTGAATTTCACAGGAAAAACCAAAACCTGCAGGACTCTGGCAGTCTGAAAAAAACTCCAGTAATTTTCAGGGAAAATGAGAAGTTTTGGGAAGATTACTTCTACTTCACATTACCCTGCACTGTTTGTAATTCCCCAGTAGCAGTAATAACCGCACTTTTTCCTAAACACATCTGCAAAACATTGATCAACTTGGCATTCAAGTCTCACGAAATTTAAGCAGAAACTCAGACCGCTTCTATCTAGTACATAATTTACACCTATACTTGTACATTCAGGGTACATTCTCTATCTTATGCCTAAATTTGTGAGCATTGTAAGCGGGGCATGGAGCAGGGTGTAACTCTAAGAACATGATGTCAGTGATCAATGCTTGCTGCATTCTGACTTTTCCTGGAAAGGAGTTTAATGAACAGAGTCCCACCGCTTAAAACATTGTGCCTTCAGCATAACATAATTTAAACATTTCTATTTTGAGATGCAATATTACCAGGAACAAAGTTATGTCAAGGAATTATGTAGGAAAAGGATCCCTTAAGTAACAGTCAAAATCCACTCAGTCAATCAAGCATCTGGTTCTGAAGTGACAGTACATTACATGGTCTGTCTGCGCTGTGGCCACACTGACTGCTGCTGCTAGAAAAGCTGGGAACTCCACAAACAGGCATGCAATATACCCAGCCAGCAGGGAAAGACCACCTTAGCACACAGACATTTTCTGTTACAGTAACAAGGAAATAACCCTTTGCATTTTAGCAACCTGCTTGTGCAGCAGAAGACCAGAGTCTGCATAACCAAATAGGTCTTATTGCTCTCAATGCAGCGGTTCCAATTAACCTTCAACTGAGTATCATCATGTTCACAGCTACTTAACAACAACAGCTTTGTCAATATTATCTCAGTCTTTCTGTTACATTCAAAATGCTTCCTAGAGGAGCAGATTAGAATATATTTACAATCAATGTGTTACACCACATTGTAACACATACCTATTTAGCCCAGCATGAAGTGACAAAAGAAACTGAACTGAGAGGGAGTCAACCAGCCTATGAAGTGGAAAATGAAGGGAAGTAGCCATTAAATTCCATGAAAATTCACCAAGGACATTTACACTTAGACTCAAAACTCAGCTACAATGACATGTAAGTGAAACCAGAAGCCACTGAGGATCGAGAGAGCCACTGCAAAATTATGATACTCAACCTTTGAGTAATTCTCAAGAGCCAGAGAACATCATAGGTTTCCAGTTGAAGGATGTGAGGGACCAAATCTGTTAAGAACGAACCAGAACTGAGATGCCTGTTTGGCTTAATTGTAGCAGTCTACACGCCATCTTGACCAAATGGCTAAAAGCTTGCAACAGCACAGTGGTATGGGACAAGGCGAATCACAATGAAACCCAGAGGTAGAGCAAATCCAAATAGAGCAAGCTATAAAACCAGTCCTGAGGGTCAGGTCTATTTTAGGAAAGTCAGCAGCTGAGAACTACTTCCAGACCAGTTGCAACATATTCCAAGGAGTTTATAGAACCAAGACTGTAAGACCACTATTTCAGAAAAACTTCTCCCAGCCACCACAACAAATCCCATTGTGCAGAAAGCAACAGACACACCAGAGCATCCAAAAGACCATATTCAAGTTTCAGATTATGAAACACAGTTAACTCTCTGACTCAAGGTGAACAACCAAACCCACACTAGAACAGGTCTGCCTCCATTTGTGATTCTGCAATTAGTTATTATCTTTCAGGAACAAAAAGCACTATACAATGCTCTGTGGGAATCAAGAGATTAAGTTGCTCATACAAAAGAACATTATCTTGTGATACAAGACCCAGGCTCCAACCTCCTTCGCTCCTCTGGCAGTAGTACCTGAGGAAATTCCCAAGGCCAATGCCTGATGATGAAAGGCAGAAAAAGAAATCTTGCCTCAATTGGAGAATTGGAACAAAAGATCACCAGAGACTGTCTTTAGCACATCATAGCAGGTTACCACACTTAGACTTCTCCAGACAATCCAGGAGAGATACTCATCCCTACCTTATTTCCAACAGGTTTTGCTTCCAATTAACATTAGCTGTATCCCTAGAGGAATCCTCAGTAACAGTGCACAAAAGTTAAAGAACTGATGAAACACAGAGAAACAGTACAGAATCACAGAAAAGGGAGACACAACAGCCCAGGGAATAAAAGCTTGAACCTCAAGCTGCTGTCTGTCAGGACACGTGGATGACAACAACTTAGGAGAAAAAAAATCTGAGGCACAATGGAACATGTCCTCACCAAAGACCAACAGGAGAGGAAGCCAGTTTGACTTATAGAACCTAGTTTCATTCACTTTTCCAAAAACTGCTTTCCACTTCAATCCAAGTAATTCTTTGAAGAGTCTTCTAAAAATGTGTGGAAAATATCTGAACTGTATGAATGACCCCATAGAAGCAGTGAAGAATCATAATGACTATCGAATACGTCTCTGAGTGCCCAAAGTGCAACTGCTCTATGGACAGAAGCCCATAAAGCTGCTGAAGCTGCAAGGCAGGCAAGAGTGGGAGACAGAAATGCAGGCTTCTTGCTCATAGGGCAGACAACACTGTGCCCTCACCCAGCCTCTGCAGCACAGACTCCATGCAAAGATCCCCAGAGACTTATTTTTTGTCTTCTCTTGGAAGCAGCAGGCTCCTCCTCCAGCTGCTGCTAATCCATGACATGCACCCACTGAGGCAAGCACACACATCAAACATACTGTCCTCTCTTTGATGTGCTGCTCCTCAGAATGGGAACGGCAAGCAGATTAGATTCCTTCATGTAGTGATCTGACAGGGCCTGTAAACATCTTGTGCAAGGACTGCTGCACGCTGAGAGGAGGAGCAGCCCTACAATAGCTTCCAGACCTTCTTCAGACCCAATTAGCCAAGATGGACGCTGGAAACCCGGGGGAAATTCCAGTGGATTTAGAATACTTCCCCTCACGCACTTAGAGCAGCTGAGCATTCCAGGAAAACATCTCCAGTTGGAAAGTCCAAGCAAGGATTCAGCAAACATCAACAATTAGCTGACTAGTTAGTCAACTGAATCAAAACACATTGAACAGCAACTCAGCCCATTAAATACATACAGATGGCTGTAGATCCAGCTTGTTCTGTGACTAAATCACACACAGCACCTTTGCTGCTTGTTGAACCTAATCAAGTTTGCAAAGTCCATCCAAACATCTGAACTCAGCTTCCAGAGGGCAGAAAAGAGCAGCTGTGTTCTGAACTGAAGTTATGAATGCTTAGCACACTGCAGCAGTTAGAAGCTTAAGAAGAGCAACACGTATATTAACTAGTAGTATTACAATGAGCTGTAACCAACAAAACCACTTCAAAAGAGCAAAATTCTGTAAAAAGTTCAAAATTTAAACCAAAGAAATAATCAACTAATATGTGAGAAAGTCACACAAAGGTTATTTGTCATTGTCAATAATTACCACCTACCACCAGTCTAGCAGTCCCCAAACTGCAACAGGCACTCGTCTCCTCACAGAGGGCACAGAGGGTGTAGTAAGGGACAAGAGGGGACTTGAAACACTCAGGAAAATGATACCTGTGGTGTTTGTCCTACCTTCTTCCTCAATTAAAAGAAATATAATCCTTTTATCTCTAGCATTTACATGAATACTGCTCCTTTACTTATGAATAAATGTCACACTGTAGACCTGGTCCATGATTAAATACAGAATGGCTGTCACAGCTTCAAGGCTTCCTCTTCCAAACCATAAGAAACAGAAAAGAAGTGCCTTTCTTCGAGAAAAGTTTATTAGCTTGACATTTCAAAACAACACAGCCTTTTAAAATCAAAACTAAAGACAAGAGGTAGCACTCAATGTAGACTGGACTAAAATAATAAGATTTCTAACCTATGTACAGATTCAGTAAATGTAGAACCAGAAATTCTTCAATTTAAACAGGATCTAATCAGTCTTTTGAAGGTCCCACATTAACCTACTGAGAGTTCCAGATTTCCTTGAAGGACTTGCACAACAGCAAGCCTCAAAAGCACCAGCAACCCGTAAGAAAGAACCCCCTGCACTACAGGGAACCGCAGCACAGAAATACTGGGGATCAAGATCATCCAGGCTAGCACCTCATCTCTGGCAGTAACTTGACTTCAAATAGGTTTGTGTAAAAGGAAGGTGGTGCAACATATCCCAGTATCTTCATAGCTTTAGCAGTTTGTTACCAGTTTATGTCCTGAATCAGGAGTGCTATTCCTGGATTAAAAAATAATAATAAAACTATGGAGTGTCAAATCTGAAAGAGCAAGGAAAATGCAAACATCTCTGTTATAAAGGAGAAATCACAGTCAAATAAATACAAGTTCTACAAATCTGAAGGATTTAGCTGGGTCACCATAACAAGTAATTAGTGCCATGCAGAGATCCATCCAAACAAGTATTTTCTCACTGCATTGCTCACCTGATCTTTGCAAAATGGTTGAGAAGTTCCCACAAGGTCTGTTGGCAGGGGAAGGTGTCTTGCAAACGGGAGCCATCATCTAGTTGTAATGCTATCCGAACCTATAGAACACCACAATGAAGTCATTTGAAAATTGAATGAAAACTTAGTTTTCTTCACAACTTTTTAAAATATTTCAGTGCTCCTTGTTCATCCATGCAGGCATTCCGGCCTGAATTCCTGTTCGTTGGGATGAATGGCTCCTGAGCACGGGGGAGGCCATCCTGGAACATTAACCAGCTTGCATGGGCCCCTCTCCCCTGCCATATCTTGAACTGGAATATATTCAGAGAAAAGCCAATGCAAACATCCCAAATAATGTGTCATCGTGAGCAACGGAGGTGTTCTGTTTTATACCAGATGGAACTTTACAGTAAGGGTCTTCACAGCTACATAAAACAAATTCCAATAACCCAGACATGACTGGTGCAGCTGCGCCATCTAAAATACCGACACAGAGTTCTGTGCACTTCAGCATCACTTTGCAGAACTTCCCTGGGACAAAAGAATTTACTTGCACATCCACACACAGAAACAATGAACATAGTCCCCATCTATCCCTGCATTACTGAAGACCTAAACAACCGTTACCACTCCAAAAAAAAGACGTTTGTAACTTGCAACTCACTAATGTTTCCTAACCACCACATTTTCACATACAAATTAAGAGTGAAGTGACAAAAATCTCAAAAATAATTCTGGTCATTAAATTACCAAGTTCTTGAACACCTGCAGAAAAAGGCAAGGGCCAGCTAGCTGCCGATTTTAACAGGTCTTTTCCAACCTGGAATGCAAACATCCACATTCATTAGCAGGCGCCACACAGACTTTAGAGAATTGCTTCCCAACCTCTCTCCCACAAAACAAAACAAAACAAAACAAAAAAAAAAAAAAACCAAGGCATTTCTAAAGTGAACACATGCTAGAGTCAGTCCTGAAGAACTTCAAATTCCTGATTATCCCAAGAGAAAAGTCTAGCCGCTAACCAAAAGACAGAGAACGGTAGAGCACTTCAGGTGTTATCTTTACCTTTTAGAGATTATTCAGCCTTTCTCAGAATGTCTAACTCTTAAGTTTTCCCAATTAGCTCACCTGTCTAAAGAAAAAATATAGAAAGTCCTGTAGCCACTAGATAGAACCTGGTTTCCCGAGTCAACTTTAATTTTCAAAAGTCCACAAAAACTGGCTTTATTCCAAAGTCTGAGAAGGACAATAGCCCAAGACAGTCAAAGCCACTTTCTTTCATTCTGTGTTTTCATGTGTCCCTACTAACACTCTCAGTGCAGCCTCTCACTGAGCGGAAGATGTGTGTGCAAGTGTGTTGGCTTTGCATGGCTAAATTTTTGGTGAGGAGGGAAGAACCCAGTCACAGAAGTGATTTTTTGTGAGGGGCTGCTAAAAGCTTCCTCCGTGCCTGGCAAAACCAGTCACTGGCTGGCTCTGAGAACAGGCATACTGCTAAGCCAATTAGAAAAGCTGGTAACACCTCTATGATAATATACTTAAGAAAGGAACAAAACTGTAGGAAGCTCTCTTTCTTCCTCTCCTTGGAGGGGTAGTGAAGGGGGCTGCCGAGCTCCTTCCCGAGGGGGCCACCGGGCCCCTTCCCGGCAGGGCCTGCCAGGCCATGCCGCCGGGGGCCATCTTGGCGCCACGAGCAGCCACGCGGCCGAGACCGTGTGGCCGAGATCGGTGCGGCGGGGGCGGCATCCCATGGCCGCTGCTATTTTGACATGGCTCACAATGAACTTTATTTACTTAGCCGCTTTTCGCCAGCCATGCTGTGGGCAGAAGGGCAGAAGCGCGGACAGCAGCTTTTCCTTTTTGGCACCCTGCGCGAAGAGAGGCGCTGAGTGGAGCCGGCGGCCGGCGCGGCCTGCGCGTGCTGGCGGGGACCACGTGACCGGCAGAGAGAGACATGGCGAGCAATTCCCCGACGCTAAGCCCAGACGGAATCAACTTTTCAGCGCTGCAGAACTCTATAAAAACTTTTCAATTGGTAGAACTTGAGAACAAACGAACCTACAGACACTTAATTCTCTCCTGAGTCAAAGAAAAGGAAAAGGTGAAAACGTGTGAGAAGAACATGGCAACGCTAAGGTCAGTGCAAAAGAGGGAGGGGGAGAAGGAGGTGCTCCGAGCGTTGGAGCTGAGATTCTTCTGCAAGGCGTGGTGAGGTCTATAATACAACAAATTGTTTCCCTATAATTCATGAAGTGCACAGGGGAATGCAGAATTCACCTGCAGCTCGTGAAAAAAAGGTGCTCACGCTGAAGCGTGTGGATGCTGAGAAGCTGTGATCTGGTGAGAGGCTTAAACAGAGAGAGAGAGACAGAGAGAGAGAGAGCGAGAGAGAGAGAGAGAGAGAGAACCCTTGCTTCCAGAGACAGNCTTGCTTTTATACTAGAACAGCTCATCCTTAAAAGACTGTACCTCGTGAACCAAATGGCCAATGAAAAAACAGTTGTGAGAAGAGTCCTTTGCCCATGGGAGGGTCTCACGTTGCAGCAGGTTTTTGGGCAGGACTGCTACTCATGGACATTAGAACAACATTAGAAAAGTTCACAGAGAATTGTCTCCCGTAGGAAGGACCCCTTGACACAGCAAAAGAGACGCCTCTCCCTAAGTGAGCTGAAGAAAGATTTTTTTAGAAGTGACCAACTGACTAAAAACCTCATGTTTTGTCTCCCTGCACTGTTGGTGGGAAGGAAAGAAGGGCTGGGGGAGGAAAAAGGTGTTCTAAAGGTTTATTTTAGTTCTCATTATCCTCTTTTAAGTCTGTTAATAAATATTTGTTTTCTTTACACCTTTTAAATTTTTGAGCCTGTTTTGCCCTTACAGTGTTTTCTCCTAATCCTTATCTCACCCCATAAGCCTTTTAATTTGTTTTTTCTTTCCCCCTCCTCTGCTCAGCTACAGCAGAGGAGAATGAGTGAATGATTTTTTCTTGAGTCCACTGGCATTTGGACAGCGTCAAACCCACAACAGCAAGCATGAAGGCAGGGGCTACAGAGAGATGGGAAAGAGACATCACACGTTCCAGCAAACTACTGTGATTTCCACGGAGAAGTATGTTTGTCATCTGCCTTGGCTCCCGCCAGTCCTCGCAGGACTGCAAATGCTGATCTGCTGGAGACAGGAATTTTTATACATAAAGGAAACAGTGGCATCATTAACAATGAGCCGACAGTAAAATGTCGTTTCATCCCACCACTAACACAACCTCCTGTTTTCTCCTACATGGGAGACATGCCTTAGACTATTCTCAGCTACAGCAGAGCGATGACAGCTGACATCACCATTCTGTAAGAATCCAGCCCAGAAATTCAGACTACCAGTTGCATCAGTTCTTGGGCAACAGTTCAAAGCTAAACATGTCACGAAAGTCCTATTCAGTCCATTAGAAAAGTCTCTTTGAAAACCCCAGGGGCTACATAAAATAATAGAGACCAGTGCCAATTTTTGTCTAAGTTTACAAACATTTAAACAAGAGGCTGGCAACTTTAACACCAGAGCTGTACTGATGGTGCTCCTGCATCACCTGCCATCACAAAGGGAATTTATTCCACTTTTCGCTAAAGAACTGTCTTACAGGAAACAACGTTTTCCACATGCAAATACAAATCCAAAAGCTTTCTATTTTTAAAACATCAGATTTGCTGAACAAACTCATGATTTATCAAAACCTGTATCCTGTCTCTAGAGTAACTGCTGACACTACAGGAAAGCGCACTTACTTCTACACTCATAATCTTAATACAACATACAATAACAAAAGACACAGAATCAAATTTATCCCAACATTACTGCAGCCAGCTGGCATGACTGAGTCTGCATCTCAACTGCCACTACATCCCAGTCACAGTTCCCTGGCTGTTATAAAATTCCCTATTTTTTAACACATATTCCCTGTGGCAGGGAAGTGTTTTTAGTCAGCTGCTCTATACAAAGTCTTTTCTTACACTGTGAAATTCTCCCAAGCAAGATCTGCTCAAGTTTGTGGGGCAGGGACTCTGTTTAGACTGCACTCTTCACACGCGCATCTGCTGCATCTTCTCACCTCCATGACACAGCAACCAGCACTCCCAGGGAAGCCTCACTTCTGTAGATTGCTCTGCTGAACTGCAAAAATAGTAACAACTTACACTTCTATTAGCTCTTCTCTTTTGTGATCTAAAGTAACGACTCCACACTATAACCCCTCTCCTACAGTGCACAGTCTTTGTTGCCCTTTCTCGCAATATAACTTCGAAGAGGGGGGGAAATCATTGTTTTCCTTCAGTACCTCCCAAACTGGATGCAAATGTCAGATAGTCATCACTGCATCATTTCAAGAGAAACACTTTTCTCTGGAAGACAAACTCCATTCCACAGCAACATTTCACTGAAAATTTTAAGCAGATGCTACTGGTTTGTGGTATTTTTTTAAGTAAAGATGTCATTTGAAGCACAAAAGTCTTTCTACCCCAAAGTCAGAAAAAAAGGCATTAGTGCCAAAACAAAGAACATGGAGTTTTTACAGAGAAAAATGTGAACATCAGGGACCCTCAAAACTGTATTACACAGTGAACTAAAGCAGAGACTCCAGAGCCTTCTCACACCAAAAAGTTCACTTTTCAATGCATCAGTTTCTCTCTGTGACGGCTAGAGCAACTGCCTATAACAAACACCACTAACACTGCTTGGCTGACAGACGTTAAGAGATCAGCACCAACGGACCTGAAACTTTGATGATAATTGAGAAACCTCCTATGAGGAAGTTAACAAATAGCAAGATAACTGCTAGTGATAGACAAATTTCCATTCCCAGACTACTTAAGTAAAACCACACGTGATTTTTACAACGTGAAAAGTTCACACTCAGTAACACCCATGCATTGCTTGAAAAGTTAGGCCTATGGCCACAGGGATATGTATAGAGGATTTTTACACTCCTCATCGTGGCCATAATTTCTAGAGAAAACAGCATCCGCAAGCCCTCTGCAAATAATACTAAATAGGGACATTTGGCCACTGATGAACACAGAATATGTCACGATAGACTCTAAAGATGTGTAAACACACCATGAACAACAACGCTGGGGAAGCAGCAAAAGAGGATTCTATAAAAATCTGAGATTTAGTCAAAATCCAGAGCTGGACAACAGCAACTGAAACAGAAACTAGGAAAGGGAACTGAATTACTAATTACTGATGTTTAACTTCTTAGCTATCCATGACTACTAGTCTTTCAGCTCCCCAAACCATTCCACTCTCCTCCAGCACAGCTGGTACCCCATGCTCACGCAGACTCTAAGTAAAGACTTCCAACTACTTAATCACCATTTTCGACTGCACTGCAACCAGTCTTCAGCTGGTCTCTCAAACAGGTATTGGCCATGCCCACCTGTGCTCTTGCTCATCAGATTTGATGGGATCGTATCAGCACAACTGATAACTGAACAAATCAGGTCACACTGCGTAAATGAACATACCGTGGTTCCAGTTCCTGCTCTGTTGGAGACTGGCACCATCTCCAGTTTGGCATTGTTGGGCAGCCTAGCAAATCTCCACTGCAAAGACAGGTCCAAAACATTCCTCTGAAACCTGAAGGAGAACAGAGCCTATCAGCAATAAAAAGTTCAGGTACTGTGCAAGAGAATTCCCAGGAGGCTGACTAGAAGCCATAGAATGTGATTCAATAATGAACATTTGGTAGTTATACAAACATCATCGACAAAAGCTATTCTGCACACCAAAGCAGCTGCAGTTTGTAGAGGTCGCAGAGAAGATGCCCGAATCTATGTTCTTCCTTTAAAGGTTTTAAAGAGATAAACAGCAATGGACTACATAACCAAGCCTGGTTAAATACCAATGTACTCTTTTTTTTTAGTGCTACTCAGACAAATGACCTCTCAATTAAAACACCATAAAAGCAGAGGGTCAAACGCCCACGTAAGAGGGGAGATGGGAGCTGCCGATCTGTGGCCTGGATGAGGTGCGCGCGTGGGTGTCCCGTGGCAGCGAAATGGGGCCTCGCCGTCTGTCCCAGCAGCGAAAGGAACGTGGCACAGGGACATCGGGAGGAACCGACCTGAACAGAGTTTAGTGTGTGCCCCGGCCCCTCGCACTCCCGCTGCCCGCCGCGGACTCCGCCAGGCCCTGAACACCCCGCGGCCGGGGCTCGGGCTCCGGCAGCGCCAGGCCCGGCGCGGAGAGCGGCCGCGGGCGGGGCCTCTCCCACGGCCGCAAAGACCCGGAGCCGGGCCCGGCCCCACGGCGACACTCACTTCAGGCCGTACTCGCCGGGGCTGCCACCCTGCTTCCTGCAGACCTCCTCGAGGACCTGCGGAAAGAAGAGAGGCGTCACGGCCGGCCCGCGGCCCTGCCACCGCCTTCCCCTCACCCCCCTCCCCACCGCGGACCCACCTGGAGCAGGACTGTGCCGGGCCCCACCCGCACCGTGACCCGCCGCCCGCTGGGCGCCAGCACCGACACCGCGGCGCCGCCCCCACCCGCCGCCGCCATTCTTCCCCTGCCGTGCCGGCCCCGCGCGGCCGGGGCGGAGTCGGCCCAGGGCCGTCCTGCTGCGGAC
>VWPU01013548.1:0-37411 GCA_013398955.1 Callaeas wilsoni
CCCCGCGCCGGCCCCGCCCCGCCAATTGTGTGGGCCCCGTCGCGGAGCCGGTGCCGGCTCGGGGCGGTTCTAGTGTAGCGGCGGCACTGCTCGGTGCCGACGGCGGGCAGGAAAGGGCGGGGGGCCATGGGGTTGAGCAAGGTCCGCCACGCGAGGCACGTCGGAGCTTGCCCGCCCGGGCGCCGGGGCACGGGCGGGGCGGGGCGGTCCCACCCCCGTGGGCGGAGCCGGCTCCGGTCGACAAGATGGCGGCGGGCCTGAGGGCGGTGAGGCGCTGGGGGCTGATGGCGGCAGCACCGGGCCTTGGTGAGCAGCGGCGGCGGGGCGAGAGCCTGTTCGGGCCAGGCTGATGGGCTTTGGCCCAGCCCCGCCCATTGACCTAGGGCTGCGGGAGCTCTGCTGCCTGTGCAGGCGGCCGCGTCCCCGCGAGCTAGTCCGTGTCTGTGATTAGAGCAAGCTTTGGTGGCAGCTTCTCTCCTTTTACTATTTTTAACCGAAGCCTATTAGTAATTTTTTAATCTTTTATTTATCTGTTTTAAGTTGGTGTTGCTTCCAGGCCGGGGGGAGGGTTCACCATGTTTCGCCGTGATGATGGTGCCGACTCTTCCCGGAGTGCTGTACCCGGGGCGCACTTGGTTAGCGGGGGATGAGAGATGGGAAGGGCCCGGAGCTGGGGGCTTTAGGCAGGAGACAGTAAGAGGCATCCTTATAGAGTAGAAGATGCAGGAGGGGATAGTTATTGTGGCTGGGGAAGGGGAAAAAAGCACAGCTCTTGAGTTGTTGGCAGCCCTCCGTCCACTCTCTCGCGGATCAGGGAGCGTATGCTGCGGTGTTACCTATGAACGGATCGGCTATAACAGTGCTGTGAAGACCACCTCATCATTGCATTCGTTTGGGGTTTATGTTGTGGTTTGGTTTTTTCCCCTGATTGCTTGAATGTCAGTAAGTACTTGGTAGTCTAAAGCTGAGGAATGTTAATGCATTTGTAATCTTGTGCCCTTTTAGCTTTTACTCGTTCTGCATTTGTTGTGAAAAAAGCGAATAATGCCCAACCAAACTGGCTGGGAGTTGGCTTGGCGTTTAGCACCAGTGCTGCCTTGTGGGCTTTTGTAAGTGTTTTCATTTGGTTTTGTTGAATTTAACTATTCCTAAAAAATCCTAATAGTGATATGAATGCAGTGATTACAACCTACTGAGTTTATTGGGGTGGTCGTAGCAGGTGTCAAGATTGAAGCATTATTATGTTCATTAATTATGTTTTCTCAGCTTTATGTTGTCCTCTTATTTTAAGAAATGAACAACTTCTTAAGCTTCTCTCTGTTGCAAACTTAAAACGGCCACAACAGAATTAATTCTTCAAGCTTGTTAGATTAATGCTTTGGCATTATTTTCCCATGGACCTTTCCAAAAAGCAAGACGACTTAGGGATGTGCCCAGATAATGTTGTATTTATTACACTACCAATGCATTCTCTTCTTACTTTTCAGCTGGTTGAGGTGGTTTTAGTTGATTTCAATAGATTAAGACCCCTCTTTCCTGAGCAAAGTGCAGATGTAAGATATTCTCTGTTTCAGAGAAGTCACAGACTTTATGTTGTTAAAGCAAGCCGGGTGTAGTAGCTCTCAGGAAGAATCCTGCAGGATAAGCAGCACTCCCCATGGTGACAGTGTTTTCAGGGTGGGATGGATTCCCTTTGGGGTTTTCCCCTTTTTTGGGAGTGGTGATTTAATTGGCAGTGGGAGA
Organism: Callaeas wilsoni; assembly: GCA_013398955.1. Taxonomy (NCBI): domain Eukaryota; kingdom Metazoa; phylum Chordata; class Aves; order Passeriformes; family Callaeidae; genus Callaeas; species Callaeas wilsoni. The sequence goes on from VWPU01013548.1 coordinate 1,744, forward strand.
CCCCCCCCATCTGGTCAGGAGAAAATGTTTGTCCTATGAGGCGTTTTTCCCACACCTTTCTGAGTTGACAATTTATGTATGTTGTGTTCTTGCTGGTCCCAGTTACATACTGGTTTGCATTCTGATAAACAGGTATTTTATATGCTGTTGAACTCTTTATGTTGTCTGGATCCAGCTGTGAATTGTATAGCTGTTTATAATATACTGCTATTTTATAGCTTATCAAGCAGCATAATGAAGATGTAATGGAATATGAAAGAAGAAAACAAGAGAGAGGACATAAGTGCGCAGGATGTTCGTAGTAAGTGTGCACATACAAATGCTTTTGACATAGCTGAACACAAATTCTGAAGGTCTCTTAGGCGTCAAGATACTGAACTGACATATTCTTTTTTTCCTCAGTACTTTGCATTTAGGCTTTTGCTATTCTTCTAACTCATTCCTAGCTTCAAAATGATAAGGTGGCTGATCGGTATTTTCATATATTCACTTGTGTGCATATTCCCGCTCAGCTTTCTATATTGAACATGCAAACTCTTAGAAAATAACACGTCTCTTACAGTGTCTGTAGTAAATGTTGTAAATTGAATACCTTATAAATGGCTCAGTGGCAAGGAAACAAGAGCGACTAAAGATAGCTTATATTTTCATCTTGTTTTTTAATTTTAACATGTATATTGTGGGGTATGTTTTTTCTCAGTTTCACTTCTGTATTACACATAAAATGATGTAAAGTCAATGCCTGTAGATGTGCACTGTAGGGCAAAGTGTATGTGGCCGTTGTCCCTCTTCAGTATTTGTGTTTCTGCCAGCCAAGAAGTCTTTGGGGATTATGGCCTCAGAGCAATTAATATGCCGCATGAAAAAATTCCTTGTTATTAGAGAAAAACCTGTGGTGCTGTGGTTATTTTTCCCCATAAACATTCCTCTCCAGATAAAAATGCAGGATGTTATGAGATGTTTCTAACCACTTTCATCACATCTATTTTCCTACTGCTAACAATTTTTTCTCTTCTTTCTTAGGCTGATGACATGCTCACAAAGAGGTAACATGATGACGAGTTGTCCTACAAGTAAATGAGCACAGAAAAAGTAAAAAATTATGTAATTACTTGTATGTTCATACATTTCATGTGCATACTTAAAAATAAATTATAAAGTCTAGAAGAAACCTGAAACTACGTTCTTTGCCATTAATATTTTGTTCTGCTAGTCTTGAAGTTTTTATGTGGCATTTTCATTTCATGGTTTATCAGTCTTATTTTCAAAACTGTCTTTGCTATCCTGGAAGGTATATTACAAAATTAGACATCAGTTCAGATGCAGTTCAGTAAATATTCCAGAAGTGTATTCTTGCTCTGCCATCATTTTCACTGCTAAATTTATAAAATAAGCAAATATAAGAATAGGATCTGTACAAATGCTAAAAATGTGCATTTTCCTGTGAGCATTTTGGGAACTGGCCACAGTGCTGAGACTGCACAGTCCATGTCAGTCTTGGGTGTGAGCACTGTCTTCTGAACGCTTCTTCCCTCTCTTCGTGCATCAAGGTCAGTCAAGGACAGAGGCTGGAAGACTGGCGTCATGGCAGTCAGCAGAATATGGCATTAGATAATCATTGAGGGGACAACGAAGGTCTATATAGAGAAAGGATGAGAAACAGGGCAACTGCCTAACAATGTAGGTAGGACATTGCACAAAAGACAGCTGGCACAAGTTTGACCTGGAGATGCCCATGACTGACAGTCGACATGATCCCAGAGCAGCGATTCACTTCCAGTGTTTCACTGGCAACACCGCACGCCTTTGGCACGGTGCTTAACCTCAGTGCCCTTCGCCGTGAATTTAGTTGACTTCTCAATTACTTTTTCTCTTGGAGAAATTCCTTGTTAAGTAAAACAGTAGTTCCTCCCTATCTTCCCTCTCTTTGGCAAATGCCGCCCCTGTTATTCCGCGTCTGTTGCTGCAGTCAGTACCGAACGCCAGTAGCCGTTTCTTTGCCGTGGGGCAGGTCGGTGTCGGCAGCGCCCGGCACTGCGCAATGTGCGCTGCGCTCTAGAAAGCCGCCTCCTCCTCCCGCTGCAGCTGGGGCTCTGCTCGCTCCCCGCCGCCACCGCGCCGCCCCGGGGCACCCCTGGCCGGGAGCGCGTCCAGGTGCGCGGGGCGGGGCTGCGGCTCGACCCGCCCCCGCGGCTCCCGAGGCGGGACTGGCGCCCGCCGCCGCAGTCCCGCGAAGACGAGCAGCCGAGAGTCAGCTCCGTTCTGCTTCGCGCCGCCACCGGCTCCGCCGCCACCATGTCCCTCTGCAGGGCCGCCTCGCAGGCGCTGGCCTCCCGCCTGAGCAGGGCTCCCGCCGCTGCCAGCCGCCTCAAGCAGCGTGGTACGCGGGGCCGCCGCGGAGCCGGCCCGGGGCCGGGTAGAGGTCACCGGGACGGCGTAAAGGGGTGCGGGGCGGGCCGGGCTGAGTGGCGGCGGCGGAGGGGACGCGCGAAGGTCGCGGGCGTGGGGCCGGGACAGGTGCGGCGGGGGCGGGCAGGAGCTGGGCACGGCTGCTCGGTCATCCTGGGTTCCGGACACCGGATGCTTCAGACCTCCGCCGCGACCTGCTGGGCAGCCGAGCCGGCCCGGGACCCCCTACCCCCGCCCCATGGCAAAACGGTGGCCGCTGCTGCCTTCCCTTCCATATAAAATAGCAGGGTACATATCCCCCGGTAGAGCAGCCGGAGCGGCGGTGCCTCCGCAGGGCTGCCGGCCCCGGGAGGGAACGGGAGCACACCCGGTGTGCCGCAGCCATGGCTTTTGGCGCATCAGGGGTTGTGTAACCAGTGACAAAAAAATCTGTCAGCCGTGTTGAGCGATGGCAGCTTGCTGACCACTGACCTGCTATAGCTAGCAGCCTCGGGGGAAAGGGTTAAGGACACACTGCTGCTGAACGAAAATATAAATGTATGCAAATCCATTAGGTTGCCTGGCTATTGAAGAGGAGTCTGAGAAGTGTGTCATGAGACAGATGATGCTAAACATAATCTGGCACACGATGGCAATGTTTTGAGATTGTGATTGTTTTTGCAGCTGTCAACTGCAATGCTCAGAGCCATTTTATTTTTCACGAGCGCTTTTTCAATGAGATATTTCTCATCTGGGATCAAATCACAAAATTCAGTGGAAAGCTTTGTTGACCAAGAGAATTGCGTGTGTTTTTCATGGGTCTCTTTTTGAGATGTACAGATGAATCTAAGACTGTAGTAAGAATCAGTTTATAATAAATGAATGAGTAGCACTGCTGTTAGAGTTAATATATACTCAGTCAGGTATAAAAATTGTGTAATCCTACCTCTCTGCCCTGTTGGCCAATTCATTAGGTGAAGGAACATGTATTCAAACAAAAAAGCTTTTAGAAAAATTCCCTGTTATTAACCTGAAGAGAGAATTCATTACTTCTGCTGATCATAAGGAATAAGGACAGATTAATTGTTTTACCTACCTTAGTTGGGAACGTTTTTACATTCCTTTTCTTTTTAACATTCCTTAGTCTATATAGACTGTATCCAGTACTTGGGAGCTGATGGCCGACAATGTAGTTCACAGAAAAACTCACCTCTTAGGAAGAGCTCAGCCATGGATCTCTTTCATTTGAGCACCACATCCTGTGTTACTCAGTCATAGGATACATCAATAAGCTGTACCTCTCTGTTTTATAACCTTTTTGAATCGTCCTTTCCCATACAGAGTTCGGATTCCACCATTCTTTTTCGCGATCATATTTTAGCAGCACTTTACATCAATTTACCTGATGGTTTTTATAGCGCCTCCTCGTCAGATGTCATCTGGGAGTGTTCCTGGCTCTTCTGGAGACAGCATGATGATCTATCTCCTTGCTGGTGTTGCTGCTTTTGGTGGTTTATTTTATGTAAGTGTTTGGGGATGGAGCTGTTTGTGGTTTCTAAGCTGGCATGGTATAAGGCGTGTTCTGGGCTAAAGAGTATGGCCAAGATGCAAACTGTCAATGAATGTAGATATTGTAGCATATAGCTAAGTGCCACCTAACTTAGAAAGCAGCTTAAGAGAATTTAGTGAAGCTGAAAGCCTATTGCTTGCCTGTTTTACTGTTATTTGGTAATCAGTGCTGAGTCATTCTTAGTGGAAAGCATATTCAAAACTATGTGAAATGAATGTGTCCAAAGATGGAGTAAGGCACCTGCCTCTAACCCCTTGCCTTGTCTTGTCAACCACAAACATTAGGAATATCTCAAAGTGGGCAAGGCAGATGTGAAATAAGCTGTCTGAAGCTGCAAGGGGAAGATACGAACCTTGTTAATTTGGGCACAAAAAAAGAAAATAAGCATTAGTTGCTTGAAGAAAGCATGTTAAAAGTTTTGTAAGCATCTGCTTTTGTTAAGCTTTTCAGTAACCATTCTCTTCCCTGCTTCTAAATATATCTGATTCTGTGCTTCACATCCCTAAATCCTCCATTTTATAGCTTACTTCTACCCCTCTCCCCCAAGATCTGAGATAGTGACTAGCACATGCCAGAGAGGTACATATTTCCCTGTCCCACAAAGTAATCCTCTTAAATGGTAAGTAGCTATTTGTTCAAAATATCAAACATGTGTGGTTGCATTTCTGGATGAAGAACATATTCTCTTGCTGTCACATTTTTTCCACATTACAAAAACAATAATCTTAATGTAATTATCTTTTAAAACACTGTTTTCAATTCCTGAAACACAGCAGCAGTTCAAAAGCTGCATGGTATATTGTATTTGCTTTCTAACAATGGAGAAATATGAAATACATAAATATATTGGTATAGCAGATTGTTAATTTATTTTTAACCTTGCTTAGGATAAATTTTATATGCATTTTAAGATGGGCAGTAGCACTTGCTTAAAATCCCTTCTCTCCCTCTCCCCTCTTTGTGTTTGGTAAATTTGTAGGGATGTAGCAGTAAGTTTAGGTATAATTCCCTTTCAGGCCTACAGAGTAGTCAGTTCATCCCGCAGCAAGTTTATTGAACACACAAATGTTCTTCATGAGAGAGCCGAGGGATGGAAAAGCAGGCCTTGGTCAAGGAAGGGTAAGTTGAGCTCTTCTCTCTTGTTCCCTGGGTACATGAGGATCTGGAAAAGATTTCTGGATTGTCTAATCAGGCTTTAGCACTGTCCAAGTCCTTGTCTGAGCTCTGTGAGTGGCAGTGAAGACAAAGGTGGTTGTGCAGTGTTGTTCTGTTACAAAGCTGCTACTGCACAAATTTGGTAGTGGCCTTAATGTTCAGGCAGTGAATCTGGTCTTTGATCCACCTGTAGAGACTCTTTGGATGGAAAGAGTTCATGTGTTAATACTATTAATTGTATAATGGGTATTTGATTTACTGTAAGCTTAATGAAACTTGACTGAATACATAATGCTGTCAAAATCAGTTTTGTTCTTTTGGTTTTGGTGGGGGGGAGAGGATAATATCTTTTTCTCAGTCAACAGGTTGGCTTCAGGCCGCATGCCATCAGGAAACACAGTTCAATAGGGAAAAAAAACCCTACATTTTAAAAAAATGTTCTAACTTGGACCAATTTTTTGTCTTACAACTTTGATTTTGTCTTTTCTAATTTGGGGTTAAATGAAATGCAGGCATTACCTAAATGTATGGCAAATCCTTACTTAGCTTTTCATGCTTGAATAATTAGACCATGTTAGTTCAAATACTTGTAATGGAATGTTGTCTCTGTCTACATCAATTAGTGTTATAGCATTAATGAAAAAGGTGGAACTTTGGCAAGCATGGCCTTGCTAGGAAAAGCAATTAGGAAAATTTCTTAAGGATCTTTATATATTTTTATTCGATTGTTATTTAAAAAATAAATGAAGTATTTAAGCCAGAGCACTTGAAGCTCTTCCTTTTTTTTTTTTTTTTAATGCTGACATCTAGGGAATTGATTTTATGTATTTGCATGCACACAAAGTATAGATTTGAATAAAATATCTTGAGTTTAAATTTTGTTTTCACTGTGAGAACAGGGTTTAAATTGTCTGCCTCTATAATTATTTCTTTATAAGTTGTTAGCCTTGACCTTCTACAACACATGCTTTAGTTTCAGAACTTTAAAACTACAGATCTTAAGATTTAAAGTAGTAAAATACCTTAATTTCCTGAAAAGAAAGCAGCTGAACACAGTATAGTTTTAAAACTCAATTGTTTAAATAAATGCTGACAATTCAGCCACAATTTGCAACCCTTCATTGTCCCTAAAATAAAAAATGTAACCAGGACCAAAGTAGACCTTCTCTCCTAGGAACCTGGTCTCCTGCTGTTCAGGGCAGAAGTGAGGATTGCATTACATTCTGGCTGCCATAGCTGGGAGAACAGGGAAGCATTAAGCAAACCTTCCAACATATTCCCAGTGATGTCAGTGTATTCCCTCTTTTCTCTTAAGGTGCACTGTTGCAGGTGCTAAGTTTTGGCCCTGGCCTACCCACATGTTGGAGTGAAATATCCGCAGTACTGAGTGCTCAGCAACTGATCTTGGGTACTCGCCAGACATCCCATCATCTGCTGCTTTGTGCTGCTTAATAAGTCACATAAATGTCACAACCAGTGGCAGATGATTGCTGCCTCCTTTTTTATTGATAGTAAGAAGTCCAAAATGTTTCTAGGGCCATTCAGTGAATATGGTTGAAACTTGTTTCCTATATTATTTTCAGTATTTGACTTCTGAATAAATGCTCAACCCAGAGTTTTTAGTTGGACTTCTGAGTAGCTAATTCCAATTCACAGTACAAAACCACCATTGAATCAGCTCCTCCTTAAAATCCTTCTTCATTCCCAGCTGTCTACACCCAAAAGAACAGAACATTAAGAACAAGCATCAGCTCTGTTCTTACTTCTCCTACAGAATCCTCTGTGTGCATTCTCAAAAGAGTTAACACCCTTCTTCCTCCCTTTTTTCTCCCATTCTGTGCATTGTCATATTTTTGTGTTTATCTTGTCACAGAGTGTTAGCATAGGATTGCTTTTCCCAGAAGTGCCATTGTGGTGTCTTTCCCTCTTTAGAGTCAGTCTTTACACTTTTTCACAGTAAGCATTGCTGATAAGAGCAGTTAAAAATTCTGTTCTCAAAGTATTTTGTTTTTTTTTTAGGGACACATTAAATCAAGCTTAATATAAGCTCTAAAACAGAGCTGGTAACCAATGAAGTGGTGGATAGAAAAGCAGCATGCCAAGCAGCACGTTCATGGCATATTTGCTGCCTATGGTAAAAGAACCTTCTATGTGGAATAACTTAATACTGGAGAGCAGCTGATCAGAGACTCTTTTGATAGGATTTTTGTGGTTTCTTATGTGAGGGAAAATTCTCCCCTTATGCCTGAACCGAAAATGTCTATTACAGGGAACTGTACATAGCAAACAAGTCTGTCAAAACAAGAGAGAGAATCATTCTAGGGTTCTTTGTTTATTAGAGGGTTGAAATTATATTTAATAATATTTTAATTAATGATAACGGACATTTAGAGAGAGATCTGATAGCAGATTTTCTGTGGCTCTTTGTAACTGAAAGCTACTCTCAAATTAGGGAGGGATTTAAAAAGCCCCTGGAAGAAGCCTGACTCAAAGTAGCAGTAGAAAATCTGGGACATAATTTGAAATGTAAAATGATGTTTGGCTTGCAGGATGTTCTACTTGCTTATTTAGCAAATACTGAGTTTTGTCTTCCATTTGTTGTTTGTGTCCTTTAAGCTTGTTCCTGATTTCCTTCTTTTTTAGCTGTGACTTTTCTTTTTAACTCGTCGAAAGCTGATTCAATCTTTCTAATCTATACTCTGCCTTTACACTTTCCAGACTAAAACACAAGGGGAATCTCTTTCCAAACCTGAGGAAGTTAAATACAAACAAAGGACAGTCGTTCACCATTGAGTACCTTGCAGCCTACCTTGGGATGACTTTATATCTTCTATTGTAAAACTCCATTCGTGTGAGAGTTTAAAAGAGCTACCTGTGTTTGCAAGGCCAAACCATATTGAGCTTATTACTGATTCTGCTTTGTAGAAGGCAGTTCTGAGATGGAGAAGCTGGCTGTTCTGAATTAATGCACTCTATATTTGACTGTCCAGTAAAGTGTACTGAATGCTAAGCTTGGCTGTTAGCCTGGTCTTTGTGTAATGAATTTAGGGTTTTTTTTAAACAGTGCTTTCTTAAAGGGACATGATCAGGTTGCATAATGCAAAGTTTTGATTTTTACTGAGCAGCGAATGGACTTGTCCATTCATAAGAAGACCAAGAAATAAAATTGATTTTGTATCTGTTTAATTTTTAAACAGATACAAAAGAATCAAACAAACTCTGACTATGTCTCTTTAAACTCTTGTTTCAATTTTTATGTAGTTTACACTGTATTACAAACACTGTTTCCAGTTCTGTTTTTTCACCTGGTGAGTTGGTTCTAGTGGTGAACTTGGGATGAACAGATGATGTATAACTTTTCCTTTGTAAACTTTATGTTAGTGCATGTTTGCATGGTGGTTGTGCATTGGTTGTGCATCTTTGCTGCTTTGTGCTGTTAGTTTTTCATTACTTGTCTCAGCTGAATTTGAAGTGATGCATGACTGTTTTTCAGGTTCTAAGGAGTCTGACCCACAGTGGTGTAAACAAGTCTTTAAAAGACAGTTGTGAGTTGTAAAAAGAAAATAGACAGTCATAAGTGGTCCTATCTCTAAGAAAGTGAGCTCTGACCACTTAATATTAGCAAGTTATTTTCCTACTTATGTAAGACCAAATGTCTTATTTCCCACGTGGTAATTCCAAAGAGTCATGCTCCCTCTGGCACCTGTGTGTGTACCATCACTGGCCCTTTCAGCAGAGTGGTTTGAAGCAATACTTAGCAAGGTCCTTTGTTATCCTTCCGTGCACCCTCAACACTTGCTTTAAGCCACAGTTTCTTTTCTGAAACATGTTGTGAAACTCAGTAATTAAGAATATGGTTTCCTCATCTTGTAGATGTAATTTTTTGATGCCACATTAGACAATATGAGGGATTAACTATTGATGCTTTTTGGTTAATTCTGACCCCAAATCTTAGCTTCCCACTTTAAATTTAAATGAGGATGATGATAAAAAGTAGTTGGTGAAATTTTTGTTGCATGCATGCATTTTACTCTCTTTATTGTATTGAATAAATCTTTAGAAGGTGATGGAGAAGAGATGGATGAAGTCACTGAAGCAGAGAAGGCCGTGGAAGAGGCTGATGCAGCAGCTGCTGTTGAGCCTGCAGCACAGGATGAGAGTGCTGGACCCACAGCACAGGATGAGAGTTCTGGGGTATCCCCAGAAGCTAGAGGGGAGAATGACTTACTGGCTCCAGAAGTATCCTATGCTGTGGAGGAAGCACAGCAGGAAGCTGCTGCTAATTCAGAAGCTGCTGGTAATTTGGAACTTGCTGCTAATTCAGAAGCTGCTGCAGTTCAAGGTTAATTTATGAATGTGGTTTTTGAGTGTGTGTGTTGTGGGTTCTAAAGCTCTGCCTCTTACAGAACGTTTAGAACGAGCATCAGTGTTCCTAATGGAGTTTGTCCTGCAGTGAAAACTAATTCAGGCATTAACTTGACATAGCATGAGCATAAGGTGATTAAGTTTATTAAATCAGTGTCTCTGAAAGCATCCTGCCTCTGGCGTCAGAGTTACTGCCTAAAACAAGTAGAGCCAAATGTTTATTTTGCTACCCCATCCTATTTCTTAAGATATTTAATTAAGCATATCATGTGATCAGTTAAACAGTTGTTTCAGTGATCTAGTTCTCAAGGGTTTGTTAAGGAATCTAAACACTTTAGTTCACTGACCATTCCAAGGATATTCACACTGAATAATTATATCTGTTCTATCAATGTAACTTCAACACAATCTTACATAGCAAAGGAAATGCTGTCATGGTCTCAATTTTAAGGATCTATTAGGCTAAATTTTCAGAACACAATAAATCAAATTGTTGTTAAACACTGAAATTGATAAGTGGCAAAACATTCAGTATTTTGAGCTGTCAGGGTGTTTGAAATATTTTGGTTTATTATGCTTTTTAAAAAATTGCAATAATACAAACGCAAAACTATCCATAAAATGCGCGAGATACAGGATTATAATTTAATTTGGCAGATTTGTAAGAGTTTTTAAATTTTTTTTTTACCACTAATCTTGAGAGGATATGTCTAAAACACAGATCAAACTGAGATTAAAAGTATTTTGACTGCTAATCTATAGGCGTTTATCATAGTACCATCAAAGGTGTTAGCAGATTCATAATTATTTTCCCTTTTTTTCTTGGTGACTCCGATGAGGAATGGATGCATCTTAATTGCCTTTTTAACAAATAAACTTGAGAAATAGAGCAGCACTTCTAATTGCTGAGTTTTATGAAAGGTCTAGGTATGAATGCAATTTTGATTCAAATGTGAATAGCTCCTGTGCTTGTCTTTAAAACAATCTATTACAAATAACATTTTAAAACAATACTTAGTCCCATCTGCTGTAATATAGTTTATAGAAAGTAGAACTAAGTACCTTGGTAGTGATTATTACTGCTTACATGTAGAAATATTTATAAGGTAGTAGTTAAAATATCTAGAGCCCTAAAAATTTCCATTTCTGTGGAATATTTAGACCACCTCATTTAGAAAGAAAGTAGTCTGGTGTATATTAAATTTGGTGAATTAGAGCCATTAAGAGATACTTTTAAAAATGTCTTGCAGCATTTCTTGCTCTACAGAGCAATTGCAAAATTTCCCTTTAATTTCATAAGCACTTGGTTGTATCTGCAGGTGGCTGTGTATTCCTTTCACAATGCTTATCTAGGAATAACTGTTAATTGTTGGATAAGGTAGGATCTTCTGTATGGTATATATTTCTGCCATTTTATTGAAGAGGATCTTCCCTGAGAAAGGGAAGCTAGGATCTTCCCTGAAAAACATGGTGCATAAATTGATCAGATATTAGGAAGAAATTCTTTCCTGTGAGGGTGGTGAGGCACTGGAACAGTTTCCCAGAGCAGCTGTGGATGCCCCATTCCTGGAAGTGTTCAAGGCCAGGTTGCATGGGGCTCTGAACAACCTGGTCTAGCGGAAGGTGTCCCTGCCCATGGCAAGGGGTTGGAACGAGATGGGTCTTCAAGGTTCCTTCCAACCCAAATCATTCTATGATGATTCTGCAATTAAGTCTGAGGATCTCATTCTGGACATGCTGACATCATGTACTTAGTGATCACTGATAAGAAAAAATACGGCTTGTAACTTTTAGTTCCTGCTGGTGTTATCTGGAAGTGGAGGAGCCATTTAGAAATTACTGATTTCTAAGATCTGTTATCTCTGGCAACATACCTACTGAGGAAAACAGCACTAGAACCAGACTTCCGTTATGCTGAAAGTTGTAAGGGAGTCTGAGGGTCATCCACGTGCCTTCTACCAAACCTTGCTGCAGTGGTTATTTTTGGCTGGCTGGTAAAGCTAGCAGAAACAAACCTTTGGGATGTAAAGTTGTCGAGAAGCTGAAGCAAGGGAGTGTTCTCCTTGCCTGATCTCTTGGGTGTTCCTGGGATGTTATAACTTGCTCTTAAGTGTAGTTGTCCCATGCCACTGGTTGCCAGTACAGACTGCTGTGAACAACTGCTAGTGACAGGTGTGCCCAGGGTGGTGAACCCTGGGGACCTCGCCGTGGTTCACATGAGGTTACAGCCAGTGTAACCCGAGTCCTGGCCTGGGAGGCTGGACAGGCTCCTGCTCCAGGTCACCTTAGCACTCCCTGCTCCCTTGTCCAGCTCTCCTCATCCTGGTCCTGCCTGCAGCAGAACAGTAGTTCTTCCCAGGAGTTCTGACTGTGGGAAGGAAGGCCACCAGCAGCACATGGTCTGACACACAGGCCTAAACTAGCATCCTTTTCCTCTAAGCTACGTAAAAACTAGTTTCCATTGGCATCATGTTCACAAGAAGATGAGGGTTTGTTTCAAAAGTACTCTGCTCTCTCTGTACCACTTTGTTCAGTGTCTACTTGCAGCCAACAGCTATTGTGTTTAAAAAAGATTTCTAATTAAAATCCTTCCAGATATAGCTTTCAGTTTTGGATTTAACCATCTTTATCATTCACGTTACCTCCATTTAGAGGAAAAAAACCAGCATTGCTCCATTTTTACTGAAGTAGAGAAGGATTTTTCTTTCAGAACTTTGGAAAAAAGTATGTATTTAAGTAGCTTTTACTAGTTTTGTTGGGAACTTGGTGTTACTTCTGCAGATGAAGGTGCAAGTATTTTTATTGTAACCAGTGAACCTCTGTTTTTTCAAATGCCGTTGTTTCTTCTAATCTATAAGGCTTTCTCTAATATTTGGAAGTGCAAGCTGTGAAGGGATGCTTGTCTCCAGCTCCTGTATATAGATAATATAAATGTGTGATTATACATGGATGTGCAAAAAACCCCCCACCCAAACCAAAATAGATATGAAACAAGCAACCCAGCCTTGGAGGTAGATTCTTAATACTTAATCAGGGTAATTTCCATTTCAGGCAGTTAACAATTGTACCTGCCTGGAATGTTCTCCTTGCCTCAGTTTAAGCAATTTACAATCCACTGCCGGTATCTGGAATTCTGTGAAATACTGTTACCAAAATAAGTACTGAACTATGTTATTCTGTTTCCAAGGTTTTAGCTTCCTCTAAATTCTAATTTTCTCTACCTTTTTATTGCTTGAGCTGTCACTCTTGGTTACTGCCTGATGCTGGTTAAATTCCTGTTGTTCTCCTTCTAGTGTACTCTGTGTCTGGGACCATAAATGAAGTTTTTCTTCAGACAAACCAAATGCTGTAAAATTCACAGATTGGCAAACCGCTATTTGGATTAGGCAAGGTCATTGCATCTGTGAGTTTTAGTGTTTGGGTTGCCACCATAAACTCTTCTCCAACTCTGGTATTGAGGCTTGAGGTTTTGGCATTATCAGCTGAAATAACAGAAGCAATTAGCCCCAAAGTGTGCTTTTCCGGAGTTCTTCCTCACTTCTCTAGCATAGGTTATTTTCTAATTTTGAAAGTATTGAAGGGCATGGTCTCTTCTCCGTTTGTTATTTCCAAGGCCATTTGAGTGAGTGACTGGGTTTGCGGAGGATTAATGTGTGAATGTGCCAGTGTTTTCCATGCTAAGCTTCAAACGCACTACAATGCCAGTTGTCTGCAGCCTAGAGAAACAAATGGAGACTGCTCTGGACAGGAGTTGCTGCTTTTGGGACAGGACTTTTGCTGACCCCATCATACAGTGATGCCAAGCAGACAAAAGCACCCAATATAATCAGTGCATGTTGGCTTGGCTTGGTAAGTTAGCAAATTCTGGGTGTGCTGACACTGTGAGTACTTTGAAAATTACTGAAGAGTCCTCAGAGTGATTTGCAATTGCTCATACTTATTCAGAGGCTTTCAGAATGATGTTGCTCAGTAGAACAGACACATCCTTCTAGGCATCTGTTTGTGTGAGATGGAGGAATGAGGATTTTTTTCTCTTCATTGATTATGATAGACTGATCTAGATAAATTAGGCCCTAAGAAGTTGAATTATGTAAATATTTCAATATGTTCCCCCTATGGGGGAAGTATCTGTATCTGGAACTTCTGTTGGGTGTTTCTGTTTCACATTTATTGCTTTCTTTTATCTGTCTCTTGGACTGCTGCACGTATCTTATATCTCTCTGATCGCCATACACTGGCCACTAGTCTCTTCTTCTTCATCCTGTTTTTCCTTCATAAAACTGAGTTTTAGATGAGTCATCATGGCATAACTGGAAAATCTCTGTTGGAAGAAAGTGAACAGTATTTAGAAAAACAATTCTGTAAAAGTTGTGAGCCTCTGAAGACCCCAGTTGGTACATGGAGAGATTGTTGGGTTTTGATCAGTTTTCTCTTTTTAGCCAGAAAGAGAATTTTACAGCATGCACCGGGCTGGGGAGGAAGATTTTGGTAGAATGGAAAAATCCCTAGAAGTTCCCAGCTAAGAGTGCAAACAAGTAAATGGGGGAGAACTGCCTAAAATAACTGTCTTCATATTTGTCTATTTTAGAACAAGAGAGCAAGTAGCTTCTCAAAAAAATACTAAAGCTGGTAGAAGGACATACAGTGAATAATAATGCCTAAATGAATGTCACTATTAAGGAGAAAATAGACCTACTGCTTTTACTTTTTAATAGCTCATTGTCAAGACTTAAAAAAAACTCTAAAATAACTGTATGTATTTAAATTGGAAAGCAACAACTCACTTTGGACAACAAAATCTGTTAGCATTTAATTTACTGTAAGTAATATTACCTGTGTTTGAAAATTTCCTGTAACTGCAACAACCTCAGGAATACTGTTAGTCTCCTACTTTAGAGAAAAGATGGCAGCAGGCACCCCTTGCTGTTTTCCTGTGGTGGCAGTTCAAACCAGATTGGGAATGATGGGGATTTTGATGTTAATTTTTGGGCAGTGTTTCTTATAGCAGAGAAAAACATCCTTTTCAAACAACTTTGCTCCTTTAAAAACTGTGTAAGTGGATGAAACTTGGTGCACTACTTTATATGAGGAATGTTAAAGAAAATGTCCTAATCAGAAGCTTTTTTAGAACTGCTGAAGGATTTAATACATTGAATTATTAGGGTGTTTTCATATACATTGTTTATATTAACTTGTGCTAGTTTTCCTTGTGATCCATTCCCATCAGTAATTGGAAATTGTTCTATGTTTCAAACAAACAAACAATGTGAGTTGCCTGTCATTGCTACAATTCCATGCTACAGAATGTAAAACCATATTCTTGAAATTTTATAAGGTATTGTAAACTATTCTGGATTAATGTGACATGCACTGTTGTGCTTTTATTCTGACCATTACAGGCATCTCTGAATCTTTTTTTAATCATTGATTGTAGAATAAACTCTTTTCAAGGGAGTCTTCTGGTCATTAGTATGAATTAATGAGGCTTTTCTCAGGAGCTAGTGACCTACATCAGGAACAAACAACCTGTGATGTGCTCGGCTGATTGAACATGTTTCTCTTTCTGTACGGAGTGATGAAAATTTTTATTCTTAATAATGGGCTTCATAATGCCATGGTTTAGGCTCTCAGCTGGACCTCACTGATTTTTATCTGGATTGCTTGTGGATGGCTTGCAAAAAGGAAAAGATGTCATATTTGTATAGTGGCAGATTTATTAGAAATCCCAGCTTTTCTTTGTTCATCGGTTTCCCAAACACCTTGGGCTCTGAGCCTTTGGTTTGTGTTCATCCTATGGAATAGCTGGAATGCCAGAGAGACTAAATTCCTGATGCCCATGGGCTCTAGTGAGGGAGGGCTGAGGTTGAGGCTGCCTTCATGTTGTGTCTGAGTAACAGCACAATCAGGCCAGGGTGGTTCCACAAACAATTCATCAGTTGCCAGCCACTAGTCCCTATCCTGTGCATTCAAGGGAACGATCAGACTAAAAAATAATCAGTGCTTTTCTTTTCTTGACTCTGTTTAGAACTAAAAGGTTTATTTTTTCCTGTGTGGAGGTGAAGTGCCGATTTCACAGTGCTGTAGACAGGCATTAGTCTGTGGTCAACCACCCAGTACCTTTTTTCCTTTTTAAGCCCGATATTTAGGTGTTAAGTGTTTTTCCTTTCCAAGCAGTAAGTTGGGTAACTTGCTCTAGCTGGTTGGAATCCTAAATGTTCACTGAATAAAATGCCAGAGAGGAGAGAGAGAGAGCATTTCAGGTGGTTCTGAGTGACATTCCTGGTGATGGGATGCTCCTGGTGGGTATCTGCAAGCCCTGCATGCTGAGCTCCCTGGATCTTCCTCGCCAGTGGCACCTGAAGCACTTGGTCATGTTACAGGGACAGCTGCACAGCTTTGCCTGTTTTGTCCCAAACTGCCTCAGTGATTATTATTTCCCCCTGTTCCTATTGATATGGTTTGAGCCCACATGAACAGAGGGAGGAGGTGTGGAATCCAAGCCAGCTGTGCCTGGGGTGACAGGTATCTTCCGGTGAAAGCATGGAAGGGGACCTTAGCTGTCATCACCACCTCAGGATTTGGAACAATTTCTCTTTCCATTTTCCCTAAGGCTGATGGAACCAAAATATGTGAAGTTGCTCTTAAAGGGAATCACAGTTTCTGCTATTTTCTCCCCTGGATTAGATCTGAGCAAGCCAAGTACCCCTGCTTCTTGTGCTCTGTTTTGCAGGTTTTCTCAAATACATTCTTGAATTACTTTTCAAATGTGATGGAATTTGACTTTGTAAAAGTCAATTCTATTCCAATGCCAGTTTTCCATTAGCAGGTCTTTGAACTATGAAAAGGAAATGGGAATATTTTGCTCTGCTTATCTGAACATTTCGGGGGACATTTTGAGATCCTCAATGGACCTGACTGAGGAAGCTTTCTGTAAACAAAAGCATCACATTCTAATGTAAGACAGTCCCTAAAAGACTGTCAATAAAATACTGTTTATAATTTTAGAATTAAATTTGACTTCCCGCCTTCTCCCCCTTTGGAATTAATGTGTGACATTGGTTATGTTATAGGTAGCTTTAAATATCAAAGCCTTGTTTTCTACTCCAGCTTTGATTCATGTGCTCCAGGTGGATTCCATTTGTATGATGTTGGATAACTTGTATTATTTTAGCTTTATAAAACCAAATTCTTCTGCAAAGAATATTTTTAAAGTAATTGAACCTGGTGTTTGGCATTTCAGATACCAGCCTCATCTTGACTGCCTAGAAAAAAAAATCATCGTATGAAGGATACTGTTTTAAGTGAAGTGCTTCACTCAGAAAAGTGTATTTTAAAATATCTTTAAAAATTGCAGGATACCAATGCCTGTTTAAATTGTTGTTGTTGTTGTTTCTAACTGGAAAGAACACTTTTTAATGGACCAAAAAATTAGGATTAGAATCAAAATATATTATTTTAAATGTATTGGTAAGGAAATGCAAAACTGAGGGAAGAAATACAGGCTGTACTCCTGAGAAGGCTGGGGTTATCTTGTATAGTCTTGTTATAAAACTTCTGTCCTGTAGGAAGGAATCCACACCTCTCCTCAAGCAAGCAAAAGACTGAATATATCTTTCATTTTAAAATGTGGAACAGCTGTCTTCTTCATCTTTATTGTAAATAAGGAAGACATACTTACAAAACCACTTAAAAATACAAGGTAGAAGCTTACAATCCAGTAAGATTGAAAAATATAATATACAAATTAATTTATATCTCTTCCACCTCCTTGCTGCAAGGCCATCCTATAGCATGTTTTCTACCAGGTGGTAAGTCATGACTGCCAGTGTGAGCTGGCCAAATTTTGCACTAGAGCTCTATATCCCAGACAAAAATCCAGGCTGATTCTGCATAAAAACTGCCCCAGAAAAGTTGGAAAGCTTGTTTTGAAAGCTTAAAGGCTTTGGGGGAAGAGGCTATGCAAACAATAGGATCTGGATTCTAGAAGTCAGTGCACTTGCATGAGGTTTCCTTTCTTATTAGTGGGAGAAAGTCAATCTGGGTTTTTTATTTTTTATTAACAGCTGCAGCAAAAATGAATCAGTCACGCAGGGCACACAAGTCCCTGCTTATCTTGCCTCTCTGTTCTGCTGGGGGAATGCTGAGCTCACGAATATTCACACAATTAAAACCGACCATCATGAGCATGCAGAATCACCCTGTGCTTGAACTGTTTTCTACTGTAAGTGCACAGAAGTGTATAGTTCTGCACTCACTCTCTGGGCTGCAATTTCAGCACTTGTAAAAATTGTCTTCAAAGACTGCAGGAATTACTACTTTACACAGGAAGCAGTTTTTCGTGGGTTTTTTCTCACTGAAATGATAGGGATAGTTTCCTAAAAATTATATTTCTAGGTGAAATGTTGGATATTGTGCTAATAAGCTACTGGAGATTCCTAAATCTGCTGCCTTTAAAAAAAAAAAAAAAAAAAAGGCAAGTAACTAAACACAACCTTTCGAAACAAAACTACGATTTTCTTTTGTCTGTAAAATCGATTTCCTTTTCTGTATTTATTCTACTGAAGCCAGATGTGTTTCCACAACAGAAATGGTTTGGTATTGCATGAGGTGCATGTGTAATGTTGCCCAGTCATGTTCTGTTCCTGCAAGTGCAATTTGGGAGGACGCATTTCTTCTCCAAATGGTTATCTCCTAAAGCAGAGGAGGTAAGAACTGCCTGGGAATGCTTGTAGCTGTCCTGGGCAGGAGCAGGAGGTATTTTGGTTGAGATTGCCTGTTACATGTCAGCAATGGATATTGCACAGATGTTATACACTGATGGTTGTGTAGCGGATGTATGTTGTGGCTCTAACTAGCCTTGAGGATGCTTGCCCTCGAAATCCCTGGTATGCCCAAATCCTTCTGAGTGCTTTGGCAACAACTGTTGATGGAATATGCAAAGCCCCTTGCCTACAGTTAGTAAATGTGATTAGTTTGATTCCTCTGAGGCTTGAAGTTCTTTTATATTGTCTTTTGTTGAAATCACAGGAAAGTTAAGCTCTTAATTCAGATCTGTAAGTGCTATGGTATATATGAATGCCTAGCAAAACTGAAGAAAGCTGTCGCCAGCGATACTGGGATGCAGCTACTTAATCCAGGAGAAAACTGAAATTGACAACCAGTGAAAAAGCTTAAGAAAAAAAAATCAAATTTTCAGAAAAAAAATAGGTAATAATATACACAGAGGCTAAGATTTTTGCTACCAATATAATACCTTGTATGAAACTGTGAAATATACCTTCTGTATACTATAGAGTAATATTCTGTATATTCTGTAGGGTAACGTATCCTACGAGGAAATGGGGGGAGCACAACACACCAAATGAAGCAGAAAAATTATGAAGCCATTTAACTCCAGTGCTTTTGATGAAGGATATATGTGTGCGGGGGGAAGTTTCCACCAGAAAATTAAGAAAGAGCCCAATGAACCCCACTTTTGTGGATATGAAGGGAAACGAAATAATTTTTGGCAGGCTTTAAATTGTATGGGTCAGGATGGAATTATCACTTGACTGAGATCCATTTGGCAGGAATGCTGCAAGTGAGTGTTTGGTAAAGATGTTAAGGAGCTGGAGTGGTATTGTTCTATAAGGATAATAAAGCAGCTGGGCATTCAGTGGAAAGCATAATATTAAATACCATGTGTCCTCATTGCAGAGAAGCAGTTGCACAATTCAGATTATTTTGTTAAGTTACAGCCTGTAGAAATTGTAAGAAATCTGGCCTAAATAGACAAAATGGGTCATAATCATCACTGCATGAAGAAATGCGGGGACTTCAGGTTTTCAAGCTGATCTTCATTCAGGAAACAACACAGAACCAGTGAAGATGCTGTAACTCCTCTACTACTATTTTGAAAAAATAAAGAAGCTTTTTATATTTTAGTGTTTGAACTAACAAAAGTTAGGAGTGATTTCAGATACATCCATTAATTGCTGCAGAGTTCATGACAGGCTTATTAACAACTTTGCAATAATTGAACAGACAGAAAATCCTTTATCCAAGGATTATGGAAAATAAGTGACCATTGTACCAGGCAGAGATTAAAATATATTGTATGAAATAGGGTGTTACTGCAAGATTTTACATGGAACAACTGCAAGAGATTAAAGTGGATTGAAAAAATATGAAATGCATGCAGATTAAAAAAAAGAAAAAGAAAAAGAAAAAAGAGAGGGTATGAATAGTACTGGGCTTAAATTTAACATCCAGGGAAACACAAAGGAGAAATGCCTAAACTTTGTAATGCTTTGTGCTACCAGCTGATCAGTAGGGGAGGATGTGAGGAACTCTGGGCAGTATGTCTGATGTTCCTCATGCAGAAGGACCCACATGACAGTCCCAAGTCTGAGATACGCAGGAGTTTCATTCTCAGCTTGCCAGGGCATCATTCATCTGGCTTTGCTCTGGGATCACAGCAATTCACTTGGACAGAGAAAAATGTGTTGGCCTTGTGAATGGAATGCAGAACATTTGTTCCAAGACATGTCCAAACCATCAAAAAATAGGCCGAGATTTGTTCTGGTGTCAAATGAATGCTCAGGGTAGCCATCAGGAGGTTGTAGACTTTCCTAATTTCATGGTGCCCAAAGCACCAGAAGATAACTTGGACAGTTTGCAATATGACAAAACCAATGCCAAGATGATCTTCATCGGCCAGCCTGAGACTTTGCTGGAGATAAGGCCTGAAGGATAACGACCCAGTGCAAGCTGCCATTGCTGGTGCTGCCATGAGCATGTGCACTGGGACCACCAGCTACTGCCATGTTTCTCTTCTCTAAAAGAGCTGCAGCACCAGGAAAGGGGCTCCTACAGAACTCCAGCCACATGTGCTCAAAGAATGGATGGGAGAGCCACTTGAATACAAGTACCAGCTGGAGATCTGTGCCCTAAACAAGGGCAATTCTGTATATAAACATACTACACCCATTCTACAGATGCAGGTTTTCAAAATGCAATGCCTGCCCCAAGACTCTTTGTATTTTAGGGAGCGACAGCTACTCCGCAGAGACATGGACAAACACCTTAGGAGGAATCCATTTTTTTTTGCATTAGATTGGCTTTCTGATAGCCATAAAGAATAATTCAGACCAGAGACAATTTTTTCATTTCAAACTTGGTTTCAAGGCAGGTATTCATGTAGATGACAAATAAACACAATTCCCATCCAAAGCAAATGAGGTTTTGTTAAAATGAAGAAAAGACCATATTGCTCCCTCTAGTTGCCTACTGATCAAGTCTTCTTAGTGCAAAAGAAATTAAAACACTTATGAGAAACAAATACAAAAATAATTAAATACTATCAGCTAGAGAAAGAATTTTAGGTAATATAAGCTGAATGTTTGATGTTGCAAACTGAAACCCATCAGCCTGTTACCATAGCAAATATATGGCATTACGTCAAGTATTGCTTGCCATAAAATATCTGAAGTTCCAAATTTCAAATGTACTATTTCTATTGCATAGCTCTTCCCTATAAAGGCAAAGGTGCCAATTCCTGAGCATTTCTTTCTCTGTTGCTTCTTTCAAAATCCAGAAAGCATTCTGAAAAGTAAAGTGAAATAATTGATGTTCAGAATATGCTGTATTTAACTAGCTGCAAGGTGATATTTGGGGAAAGGTATGGGATGCTAGCTCTATAAAACTCCTATTTGCTGCAGTTATTGAACTCCTAAAGAAGCTGTTTACTTAGCTGTGTTTAATAGACATGTAGCTTAGTACAGGATGAAACAAGAAAGTCAGAGAAAAACCTTCACCTACTGAGCAGTTAAGAGAGCAGATGGAGACCTCTGACAGGAAGGTTAGAAAAACAGGGTAAGAAATAATTTACTCAAGTAAAATTTAACATGCAACTGCTGGGTAATGTGTTCTGTCTTCCTGCAGAGTGTATCTGTATAAAGAGTGCCTATTACTAAATATTACCTATTACAGGCTTTTTATAGAGACAGACTGCTTTATGCTTAAAGGAGTATTGATAAATGGCTAGCTGGCCATCATGGAATTGCAGCCTGAATCTGCAGCCTGATGCTAGAATATTTTTACATTAAAACTACCCATGATGTCTTTCCAAGGTTATGTGGAATGCAGATGTAATGTCCTATGAATTTTACAGAAATCAGAAAACAAAGTAACAATATCTGCAAGAGATAATATACACATTAGAGAATATTTGCCTATGTCTAAATACATGAAAATAGCTCCAGTTTATCGGTTTCTGCCCAAAGGTTGGAAGGAGACAGACTTTCCCTGGAATTCCATTTGCAAAGTTTTCTTTGTGTGATAAAATTTAATCATCTGATAGATCCTGTTGTCTTCAGCTACTTCGAGGATGTATGTTGGGCAGGTACTTCATACTTTGTGAGTGTCGATTGCTCACGCTCATTTATGATGGTGAACTGAAAGAGTAGACAATTATCTTTCTAATTTGATTCACAGAAACTGTGAGTGAAGTCTTAGATGTTGCAGCTTCTTCTGCCCATGAGGAAAACTTAAACAGTGACAAGGAAGGAGTAGGCTCAGCAGCTCAAGAGATTTCTGACTCAGACTCAAAGAGCCAGGACACTGATGCTGAGGAGTCGTGGTGAACTTCAGAAGCTGCAAGAGTCCAGCTGGTTCTGAAACGTTTGTGTCTGTAAAGTGCTGGTGGCTGTGTGCACTGAACCAGCTGCAAGACTATGCAAAATTCAAGTGATGCAGTGTGGCTGCCCATGATGGCTATGTTTGGCATCACAGTGTTAGCAGATCTCATTTTGAAATTATGTGCTATGCAGTAGAAGTAGGTTGCCAAATCTGATCATGGCAGTGTGGTGAGCTCAGTGCTCTGCTCAGTAAGTGGCTGGATGAGAACTTCATTGAGAACAAGAAATTCTCTTTGTGCTGCATATAACACATTTTTTCAACATCTGACTTGATTTGAAAGACAGAATTTTCTTAAACTGCATTGGTGTAAAGAAAAATATAGAGCATGTGGTATGAATAAAGCTTGCAGTGCTTTGATGCATCTACAAACAATCTCATATTGCTATTGAAGTTGAATGATGTAATTGAATGCAAAGAAAAATGTGTGTTAAAATCATCACTGTGGACATTTTAAGCAGGAGTTTAGAAGTTTGGCCTCTGAACTCTATTAAAATTAGAATTAAAAAGCTGAAAGGGAAAATATCTGCGTACCTAACACAGCTTTGTAAATTCTATCCTTTTAGTCCAAGGATTCTTTGGACTAAGTGAAACAATTTATTTGACTATTTGTCATTGAATAAGTAATTTCCAGTGTTTCTCATTGGTGTTTTGTCTCCATTTTCAGTTTCTGAGGAGGAGAAGACAACTGAAGAAGTTGCTAAAGAGCCCTAAAGGTACACAGTACAGTTGCAGCATGTGGTTTTCTGCTCTTCACCTATCTTTTTCTCTCAGTTAGTGGCAATTGCAGCGTGTGGTAAGTGCACATGCACTATTATGGTGAATTTGTATTTCTGCTCTCAACACAAAAGAACTTTATTGAAGTATTTCTTATTTTTTGGGAACCACTGCCAGCATCTTTTAGAGGCTACAGAGCAAATCCTATATCAATTGTCATGCTTTGTATTTATTTATAGCTTTATCTTAGTTCCATGCAAACTGGATAAAGACATGAGAGTTGTAGCTTTCTTCCAGGCAAAAAAAGTTCTTTGGATATTTGGTTTAAATTATATATGGCTACTGGATTTCTGTATTACTGTTCTATACCATAAAGCAATAGCCCTCTGGACTGTTTTATTTTAAATAATTTTCTTTCATTATTAGTCTCTCTGCACTTTCAATTTGTGCTAATGAAATATAGTGAATATAATATTCTTTCTATTTTGCTAGTGTCTTTCTCAGTTGGCTTTATTTTCTTATTGTCAGAAAAGTTTCAAGCGTGTGCCTCTCAAGGTTTTTATTTTTGCTCAAATTTAAAGCTAAGGGTACCTGAGGGTACCACATCAGAATACTAAGAAATTCTCTTTGCTCTGGAACACATAAATGCTGTGGTATAGAGAAGGCAATTGAGTTAGGAATCTTTTTTTTTTTCCTTGTAAACATGTGACAACCCTACAAATTGTTGCATTGCTATTCCAGATTTTGATTTAGACAACAAATACCCTCTTGTAGTCAACTCAATTAATGAAGGCAGAGATGGTAAGTGAAAAGGGTGGCGGTGGCAGGGAAGGCAAGCTGTAGGAAACATCTTTGATGGAACAAATTGAAAATAGATGAAAAAATAGATTAACCTCCTACCAGTGTACAGGTCCACTCAATTCTGCTTAAACTGATTGGACTCTTTTTGACAAAAAAATTACTTTTTATGAGTATAGCAGCACAAGTTTACAAAAAGGCCTCTTATTGAGTTTCAATTTGATCTTGTTGGCAGGGTGAAAAAGATTTATGAAATATTTTACTACTTGGTGCCAGAAGGTTACTGGCTGTCATTTGACCAATTTACAAGTCTAGAACCACTTTGCATTCCCAGTCAGGAAAGAATTCTTTCTTCCTTTTTTTTGGTGTTTTGATTGAAAACACTTTGGAGTATGAAGCTTAACTCTGACTTCGCATTAAAACATATGATACTTTTTAAGGAATTCAAGGCAAAAGAAAATGAAATTAAAAAACGTTGATGTGAGAATCAAATCACCGTCTAGTCAACTTTTTTTAAAAAATACTGATTATTTGGTGAAGGGATAGAGGAAGTAGTAATGGATTAAATCCTCAGATAAAGCCCGAAGTTGATGGTCAGAGCATGCCTGAGTAAAGATGTTCAGCCATTCCACTGAGTGTGGCTATTGCACCCAAATTGACGTTGCTATGGAACTAGTTGTATCAGTAATCTCAGCAAAACCAATTTGTTTACCTTGTGCTTAAAGTTAAACAAGTAACTATTTGTAGAAGTAAGTCCAGCATGCAGGGGAATTCACTTATCCCTGAGCAGTGTGGATGAACATGAGAGGTTCCTTAAAACCGGGCTTTTGGTGATGGCAACAGAGCAAGTTTCCATAAGCCATCAGATAAGCATGATTTACACATCAGTGCTGTGTATATATACTCTCTAATTCGCTCAGCTGGTAAACTGCAGTCAAATTTACAGTGTGCTTTGAATGTTTGCAAAGAAAATTACCTACTGAATTGTGTCTGTTGCTAAAGATAATTTATTGTTGCTTCCTCTAAATCAGATTATTTTTTTCTTTTTCCCAGTAAGCAGTGTGGAAGCCTTTGGAAAGTTTAATGCAAATATTTGTGACAATCAACCAGCTGATTCCTATGTGAAACCTCATACTCTTCCTTGAAGACATAAAAGAAACTGTGCAGTTTGTCCTACCATACACTGGTCATTAGGGCCAGTATTCACAGTGCTGCAAGAGATGCCTAGAGAGACACTTCTGGGACTAACATCACTGCTGTAGAAAGTAGCATCCAGTCAAGCCATTCAGCATGTCGTAAATATATGTGCTAAGAGAAGCAGTAGACTTCACTAAACAATGCCAGTTGATCTCCTTCTATGTCTTTGTTGTCTTGATATGTACACTAATTTCTTACTTTTGGTCCAAACTGTTGTGCATAGGTATACCTTTGTAACATTCCATGCTAAAATGTAAGCAAAAGGTTTTAAAATCAAGTCAAAATATTATAAAAGTACCTGTTAGTATTTTTAAATTGGATCACAGGGAAAATAACAACCTGCTTGCTCCTGAGTTTGGATTCGTGATTTTAAGCATAGGACATGTGGCTGTACATAATCTAATTTTCCCCCTGCATAAACATTTCAGATGCTACCATTCCTTGCACAATAACATCCAGGAGTAAACATTTCAAGGCTCCTGCTTTGGGAAGAAAACCTGTTTACAATAGTAGCAATAGGTACTTTATAGCATAGCAATCAAAATAGCACTGGTTGGTGTTGTCATCATGGATCAAAGTGATGGCTCCTATCTTGGGTGTACTGGGCTCTGCTCCTCCCAAATCTCATTCAGCTTGCTGTGGTCTTTGTGTATTGCTCTGTCTTGGCAGTGGCATGTGGTGGTAGTGTAACAACATGAAGGTTTAGTATAAACCTTCAAACTGGTACAAATCCAGTATTTTGTATCTTTTAGGCCATGGCAAAGCCTGTCTCCAAGCAGAGAGAGAGCAAAATCCCTGTGAAGGGCTATTTGACAGGTGTTCAAATAGACAAGCATTCTTAGGGACTAAGAAAGAACTGAACAGCTAAATAAACCTTATTTTGTCAGTGTTAGCTTCATAAAAAATACATTTATTATAAATAACAGGTTTGTATGCCACTGTGCTCCCAACCCTCCACTGTGCTGTGTGCACGAGCGTGCATTCAAGACAAAATACTCAGATCCCACTGCAGCCATCACAGAATGGCAATGATTCTAAACCAAAGCCAGATAAAGTATATTATGTACTATTTATATAAAAATTCTGTTTCCTAAGGTGTGTCTGACTCTTTCCAAGCAGAAGTTTGGAAAATGTTGAAAGGGAAATGACAGCATTATGACATTCCTACCCATGGCACAAAGCAACACATGCTCTTTCCCCCATCAAAAAGCAGTTTATAATAGTGTTCCAACAAAAATATAGCCTGTTGCTCCTGGACCTACTTAGGAATAACCGGAGTAATGCAGAGGCAAAAGCAGGCTCCTGAGCTTCAAGAAGACAAACCACATCCTTCTGCTTAAAGGATAAAGTCTCTGTGATTAAAAGCAATTTTTGTAGACAAAGCTACTGGAATAAAAATCTTAGACTGATATTTTGTGGGATAAGAGTCTGTCTTTATTTATCTGGTAGATTAAACATGCTATGATGGATGTATGCATTTAAATGTTCTATTTTTTCATTTTCACTAATTCCTAGCAAAAGAAGTTATTTTAACTGCATCTAACAGGGTTTCTGAAATTGTAGGCTTTTCTGAATGGCTCTTTATCTCTGGAACTGCTCTGGTACATGGCAAAATATGTTAGCCCTCTGGAACAACTGCGTGAAGCATTAAATCACAAACTGTGGTGAGCTTTCCAAAGCTTTTCATCCTTCCAATTTCAAAGAAATGTGAGAGTCCCAAAATAGCCTGTACTTGTGCTTTATGTCAAAGTTCCTCTTTTTTGGCTTTTGTTTTGTTTAGGTTTTTTTAATTAAAAGAAAGAAACTACTCTTGAAAGCTGGAGGAATTAGGAATATATTATGAACTCTAGCTGTGATGACGTAGCACAGCATGGTCTGCTTCAGCACTTGATTCTCTTAGAGTAACAACAGTGATATTATGCAATTTGCAGAGGACTGGCTGTCATTGATTCAGTCTTGCTAGTATGGAGTCTGAATATCACATAAACTAATATTTTTCTGTCTTTCACTTTCAAAAAAGTGAATTTTTGAGTTGCTACACAAAGGCTGTGATGAACCATGGAAAATGTTGAAAGATATTTTTGAAATGGATCATTAAGGAGAACAAGGCCACAGCAGAGAACAGACATAATGCAAGACTAAAGGAGATGGGAGGAAAGGTTTGGTCTTGAGAATACACTTCACAGGCCAGAGCAAAGCTTGAGATTCCAGAATTTGTCCAAACTGCACATTGCTCCTTTGCTGTCTGCAACTATCTGTGAAAACAGCTGGCAAGGATTTTCACCTCCCCTAGTGCCGGTTAGTCTCTCTAGTTCACCTCTCTGGTGAACAGCCTGTTGCTGCTGGCAGCTATTCACAAATGGGGCCCGAAAAAGGCTGGAAATAAATCCCCATAGACCAATGTCTATAAAGCAGGTATTTGTTTATTGCAGCCCTGGTGGTGAGGGGGATATCTCCACCTAACTCACCCACCCTTGTCTTGTGCTGTGGTTTATTTATACAGTAATTTTTGCTTAATATTGCTATGTCATTATAACATCATCATGCACGTGTCAGAACTAATTTACATAATGTTATCTCATGGTTATAAATAGTTCTTCTGGACTATGCTTGCGGTTCCCCAGTTTAGGTGGTCTTGAGGGTCTTCTTCGATGAAGGCTCAAGGTCTTCTTCACATCTGAACTTTTCAACTTTGTCTTCAGAGCATGCACAGTTATGGTGTTCCTTGGTCTTTCTGGATCTAACTGGTCTAAACTCTCAATTTTGTGGCTAATTGGCTTTACATTTGCCAATTTCTCATTAGTACATCCTGCTGCTTCCCAATATAGCTATACTTGTCTACTGTTGAGATTATTCACCTGGCAAGTTTCCATTTATTTAAGCACTAAGTGACTAGTTAACCATATACTAGCTATTACATTGTATACAAAGTCATGATTCAAATTATGTAGGCATCTTGTAACTTTGGCATAGATATAGAGAGTTATGATTCAGGTTATACTGGTATCTTATAAGTCAAGCTATATAGGCATCTTGTAACTTTGGCCCAAGTTATACAGGTATCACAAAGCTGAAAATTCTGGAGACAACAAAGTCCATCTAACAATTTCAGGTTTACTCTTTGCCTGTGTTGAAGTAGATGTAAGATTTCAATTTTATTTTCATTTGCTTCTTCAAAACATAAGACAATTACTAAAAATCATAATTCAAACTGCAAGCAGGTACTCAGCACTTGGAAAATCCAAGAGTGGAATACTTTAATCAAGATTTCTTATGTCTGTGCAACAAGCTTTGATGATGTGATACTACTTTTTAAATCTGTTTTTCTGGAAAAGAAACACAAAAAACCTAAAACAAAGACAAGAATCCAATTAATTCCAACCCAGCCAAGAATGTGCTGTGATTCTTTTCCTCACCTGTGGGCCTCTTTCCCTCAAAAACTTTGAGCCAACTAGCTACCCCAACTTCTGCTTTACCAGGCAGGTGGGAGGAACACAAAGTTCCTACCAGCTGAGTGAAGAATGAGAAGATCAGTAGCTAAAATAAGTTACTTGCAGTGTTTGGCAGCAAATAAGCAAATATATGATGCAGTTCTGTGGCACTTTTTTGGCTGCAATCAGCTATGTAGGTGCTGTTTCCTCCCTGTGGGTGGTTAGGAAAGACTGAGAGGAGAGCTGAGAGGACAGAGGCACACAGAGGGTGAGGGAAGACAAACAGGGACAGAAGGAATTTTATATAAAAGGACCAGGAGCTCGCTTTGTGTGCTGCCTATGTATCGGCACATTTCCATGGAGTGCCATCCTTGTTGGGACACAGATAATTCTGCTCTTAGGAAAGGTATTACTTGGTTGTGTGCTTTTCTTTCTTGCCCTGCTCACCTGCTGCAGAAGATGGAAGCTGTGCAGGATGATGGAAGTTAATTCCATTCCCAAGCAACAGGTATCAAGCATCACCGCGGGTAACTGGATTCTTCTGCATTCTGGGCATTACTCCTTCCTTTGGGATGCTGCAGGAGATTCTGCCTCCTCCAAAAGGAGGGGGAAATTTACTGCAGGGGGAAAAGGGCTAAAACTGTAGGTTTCTATGCTGGAGTTATTCCTGCTACTTGCTTGAACTACAGGTAATTATACAGTGTGTTGACACAGCATGATTTGCTTGTGGTTTATTGAGAGAAACCAATTTAATTTTTACTTATGATTCAACATAGGTTATAAATCAATTTTCTGACATGGGGTGAAAAATTACTATAGGGGTTGTAGGCGTGCGGGGAGCCTTAACACCTGCCACATGCCGGAGGTAGCTAGACAATGTGAGGGGAGAGACTGCCGACATTACAGTCTCTTAACAGGCAAGCCCTTTAGAGAATGGCGAGAAGCCCTGCCTCTGAGGGGGACTTCGCCTGGCAGCCAAGCAGGGCAGAGAAAGCTTCCCCGAGCGGGACTGCGAGCGAGCGAACGACCCACCGACGCCACCAAGACCACCCCTGCCTTCGGTGGGGCAGAGCCCCGGATGCCTGGGAAAAAATGTCCGGGAAATCGGGCTATGGGAGGAGTCTTAGCACAGAAAAGTATTTAACTGCAATACAATTGCCCCCGCCATTTTTTTGGCTTCTTCGAGGAAGCGGTGGCTTGCCCGGAGGTTCAACTCGCTGCCCCCCCCGCCCCAGCCTTTTCTCCCTGCTGTCCTGCTTCTTCCTTGCCTGTCTTTCCCGTCCGCACCTCCCGAGGCAGCCCGTCGCCACGACAACCTGCTTGGCGGCCACTTGCACCCAGGCCGCGGGCATTGCTGCCGCCGGTCTCCCCGCGGTGCCCAGCAGCCAGCCCGCGGCCGCCGCTGGCCGGCAGGAGACGCGCAGCCTGCTGCTGCAAGTCGCGCCTAGTCCGTCTCAAGAGCTGCGAAGACTCACCGCAGCTTGCGGCACACAAGCTCCGTCTGCCGAGCAGACGCCGACGGGGCGTCTCGGGGTATCGCGGGAACCTTCTGTCCTCGTCTTCTGTTTCTCTCTCCGTCTCTATTTTCCCCTATCTACTCCCTTTTCTGTCCCACTTCGGTAGGAACACTTACCTTTCTTTATCAGTGAACGGTTCTCAGATATAATATTGCCGCGTTTGCGCTTTATTTTCCTCCAAGAAATCGATCAAAAAGAATCCTCTCCGACTCTCCTTACAGCAGAACAGGACATTTCTCTATCTGCAGATGTTCTCCACTTCCTCTTTATATTTTACCCAATGATGGCTTTAGCAAGCTCTGAAAGGTTGATTTTGATTAATGTTCAACAGCTCCTGCATAACAAACGGGAAACTTCTGAGCAATAGAAAACTTCTCTTTGTGTGGTCGGTTCGTGTAAGTTTCACGGGCAGATCCAGTCTCTTAATTACCTAAAAATCTTGCTAAGTGATAAATAGTTTTCTTTATTTAAAAACCTTCATGATTTAGAGATTTTTGAAAAAGCCAAGCACAAGCTCTGCTTGTGCCCTAGGAAAAGTGTTACACGTTGTAGTTGCTGTGTTTCATCTCAGGAAGTTCAGCTGCCGGTGCATTTTCTTCTCAGTTCAGCATTGACTGTGGTATGCAAACCAATTAAAGAGGGAAATACAGAGAAGATGAAGAGCAGAGACAGAAATATGTATCAAGATCATATTTCCTCTATCTCTATAAAATAATTAAATTACTGAGGCCCATGAAGGTTCACTGCTCACCCCCCCCCCCCCCCNTCCCCCCCCCCCCCCCCCCCAAATTAATGTGATTCTTTTTTTTTCTGGCTTCCTTTTTCCTGCATAATGCTATTTTCTTTCTGAGTAGTTAGTGGGAAATGTTATTCTCCAATGAGAGCTAATTGAGCATTATTAACTATTGGACAACATACACTCACATCATCAAGCAGAAGAGGGCAGTAAATCAAAAGCAGTAAGATTACCAAAATCTGGGACAGAGAAAGAATCCCTCATCCCCAAAACCTGGAGCTGAACAATACAGGAAAAAATTAATAAAGTATGCTTTTTCCCCACTGAGAAAATTGGCTTGAGTTGGTGGGGTTTTTGTTGGTTTTTGGGTTTGTTTGTTTTGGTTTTGTGTTTTTTTGATTTTGGTTTTTGTTTATTTGTTTTTATTTGTGGTTTGTAGAAAATACAAATCATACAAATACTCTCCATTCCCCTGTTTTAGTAAGTGACTCATTTCTAATGCAACGTATTCAGGGCTCTTACAAAGCAAAAGGAGCCAAACCTGGAGTAACTGTTCAAGGCTTTACAGTTCTTGCCTATGGGAACACAATGAGGCTGGATGTGAATTTCTTTATTACCATTAAATTATTAATGAAGTTCTATGAAATCAAAATCACTGCAGTCTCACCCCTTTTTGCTTACTACAAGTACTGGCAGCAGCAGGAAGTTACACAAAGTACTCAGTTCTAGTTATAAACAAAGAGAAAAGGACTTTCAAGTATCTGAAGTTGTTACTTTATGAGAAACCCTTAATGGCTTGCTTTCTACCGCACTGCCTTTCTGGTTGTCTCTTCCCAGAGTCTTGTGTTCTATACCAGTTCTGAGATACCCTCACTCGCCACTGTCAATGTGAATTGCAGAGCTTGGCTGTTCCTAAATGAAAAGTAGTTTTTGATGCTGAAATATTACGTTACGAAAAACAAAAATGTCTTTGAGGACAAATATTTTTTTATTTTTTCTTTAAATCAAAACAACTGAAAACAAACTGGTTAGTCTCTGTATGGAATTTCTTCTTGTAAACCACCACAATTTCCAAAGGGTTTCCCTGTATAAGAAGGGGGCATTCTGTTTTGTGCTACCTCTGAATTAAGAAAACCAACATGCCGTGTACATCCCATGTATTTTCTAAAATGAGGTAAAGTCCTCTTTCACACTGATTCTAACTTTTTCTTTCTAAAATACCGCAACTGCTGTATTTTAAAGTCTAACATACAGCAACAAACCACTTTGTCCTTTATTTCTATGTAATTCTTTCTTTTTTAAAAGCAAGATAAATTTATTAAAGAATAAAATCCTGCCTGAAATGGGCTTGTTTCAGCCTTGCATTGTTCCCCTGCTCAAATCACATAACTCCCACGTAATTAGTGGTGTTACAACCCCTGCTAAGGATCAGAGGGTTCTTGATCTTACCTATTTTAAAACCAAAGTAGCATTGTAGCTTTAAGGCAAGGAAGGTATGTGTTCGGGTTTTTTGGTTTGAGGTTTTGTTTTATTTTATTCTAACTTGTATGTTATTAAGGGAAAATTATAAATGAGATGGAATGAATTCAGAAAAGATTAGGCTTAAACGTGCAATTTAAAGGCCTTTACAGTAAAATATAAGCTGCTTTAGGAGCCTACAGTATGAATAAAATCGGGGAGGTAGATAGGAAGTTTAAGTAAATGTGAGTTAAGTTGACACTAGTCATGTGTCTTCATAGCACAGAAACCTTGCAGCAAGTCTGAAATTTTGCCTTAATTCTGTTGAACCTAGAATTCTTCAAAGATAGAACTTTTATTTATCTGGAATTTATCTTTGGCAACAGAAATATGTGAATCAACAGATTTATAGACCTCTAATTAGATCACATATCCCTGCAAAAATCACTCCAAAAGCTGGTTGGAGCTAGATGACCGATTTTTAATGTCCCTTCCAACCCAAACCATTCTGTGGTCCCATGACTTGGGGAAACATTTGTCCTTCTGTCATGTACGAAATGGATATCCAGTGGCCCTTTCTGGAGTCAGCATTTGCAGTGTTGCTTGGGACTGGTACTAAAGACCTATTCCAGTTATCAGTAGTACGTCAAAATAGCCACCTCCATTTGGGACTTTTCCACGAGCAATAATCTTGGAGCTTTCAGCTCACAATGTAATACCTCTTTTTTTCCTGCGAGGGCTTGGTAGTGTCTTAGACGTCATCTTTTTTTATAAAAGCAAGACCACTCAAATGTTTCAGAGTTGTGCTAGCAAAGTGATCACTTTTGTGACAAATACATGCAGCAAAATAAATGTCCATCCCAAAGAGCCCATCCAAGATTTCTGTCCTGCTGGCACAGACAGCTTCAGCAATGTGCAAAGCAACAGCAGTATGTCCTGTGGCATCCAAACATAGAGTGGAGACAACTAAGAGGGCTGCGTAGGCCAGGTGGCAGGAAAATGAACATCAGCTTTACAGAAGGGACCACTTAAAGTCTGTTTTTAGACTAAAGTGGCCTAAGTGATGGCCATGTCACCTCACGAAGGAGCTACTGAGATGTGCAAAGCAGCTTTGGCTTTTGTTCAGCCGACAGTGGGTCTGTGTTTTAATGAAGCTGTCTGCTCTTTTCTGTGGGAAGAGATGGGATGGAGTTGAGCTGCGGGCTGTGGGACATGCCTGCAGAATGCCATGGCGGCACAGAGAAGCATATGGAGGCACAGAGAGGCTTATCTCCACCTGACTTTGGGAGAGGGAGGTGCCACACAGCAGAGCCCTGCGGAGAGGAGCCTGCTGGAAGCTTCCAGACACCTGAACAGTGAGTGATCACCCCATAGAAGGACAGGAAGAAAGTGTGTTGCTGACATGGCAATGTGGGATAGGTCACTGAGTGAGAATTACCATATAAGAAACTACTGTGTCTTGAAGAAGTGTATAAAACCAGCTCGTTTCTTTGAATAAATCCTTCAGATTCCCTGCTGGTCTGAGTCCGTGTCTCAGTTGTTACACTGTTCCATGAAGAGGATCAGTTTGTGATTTTTCTGAGTTTTAACTTGGACCCATGGAAAGAAGAATAAGGAAAAAGAAAAAACCATTCAAACACCCAAAAGTGAGCACATCAAGTCAGGACTAATTGGGCACTAAAGATGAAACTGACAGCACTTAGGTCTGCCAGGCTGCAAAAAAACTGTCATTGAGGGTGAAAATTCCCATCCAGCTGGACATGTTTCTAGTCTATAACAAGAGAGTTTTTGCTAGTAAGTCTTGAATCTTTTCCTCCCAATAACACACCCTTCTCTTGACTTGCTCTTTTCTTCCATTTCGTTTATAATTGTCATCTGCTATCTTCCATCATCCACCATTAATGAGATTTTAACTTTACATCTTTGTTATATTTTTGATACAATTTACATGCTAGACTATTAAAATAATTAAACTTTCTAATGTGAAACACTGAATACTATAATTTCTAGCAGCAACATGGATGTCAGCTATATTGTTAATAAATGATGTTTTTCCCCATATAATTTGAGTCTTGTTTTTTAAGTCAAACAAAAGACCTAAAAGTGATACCTCTTACCTTTTAAAGATCAGACAGACAACTGAAAATTTGTTAATATAAACCGGGAGCAAAATCTGTAACTTACAACATTCAAGTGTATGCCTTATTACATGTCTGGCAGGCTTAGTGTGTGGCAAAAGCTCAATTTTGCTATGGTGTGTGCTTTACTACAAAGCCACAGCTCATTTAAATTTACACCTCAGTAGTGGCCACTTACATAAGAGGCTGCTGGTAGCACCATCTATTATTAGTAATGCCCGACATGTTTTTGGAAAGAAAGAATCACCAATGTTTCCATGCCTCAGAGCACAGGACTGGTATTTTTAGGGCTACCTTTATTGTCAGAGAGATGTTGGTGCCATCCCTGAGTAAAATAACTGCCCCTGTTATTTATCCTGGAAGACTCAAATTGTGTGTAACCTGTAAAAGTCAGTGAAAGTCCAGAGCCTAAAGACCCCGAAAGACTTTATTTCCTTAGGAAAGGAAGCTGATGGCCTGAAAATACAGAGGGAAGAAATATTCAGTTCAAATGTTTAAGGAAGAGGAGCCAGAGCAGCAGAGCAGTGGGTGGTAACATGCGTAAGGCAGAAGCTGAAGACTGGAAATCAGAGCTGGTAAAGCAGGAGATGCACAGAGTGCCAAAAGAGCAGTAAATGTGGATGGTCAGATGGAAACTGAGATGTAGCAGAGGTACTTTTGCACGCAGGTGGAGGTGAGGAGCAGATGTGTGTGACTGAACTGCCTGTCACAGGGGCTGGGCTCCTGTCAGAAGGGAGATGCTTAAATCAGACCCTTGCAATGTACAGGCACAGGAGGCCCAAACCAGTCTGAACAAAACCTTCATCCTAGAGCTCCTTACAGCAAGTGACTTTGCAGTGCAGAAAATCTCCTTGGCAATGTAGGGGTTTCTTTCTGTCTGTAGTGAAAATGTAATGCCTCCTCTTCAGCTAAAGCTCTTCTGTTTATTTCTGTGAAACGCCAAGAAGACCACAGTGGTTGAAGCCCAACGTTTGTAAAGGAGAAGACGAATCCTGTTCAAAACTTCAGATCAGGCTAGATCAAGACAGTCTCAATGCATACTTGCTTCTTGAGCAGAGTCTGACAGTGCATCTCGTATTGCCAACAAAAACTGGATTACCAATTTGACTGGTTTCAAACCCATGCGCTCTGTGAGGCGGCTGCGGTGGGGTAGAACTGGGGGCCGGCAATTCAGCACTGTCCGGACGGGACACTGCCAGGAATTGGTTCTGCACGCCTGAGGCTCCGCAGCTGGCCAGACACACGGGACAGTTCATTCTCCTGCGCACCGCAGCAGAACCGTTGCCGGGACAGCACCGCGCCCGCGGGATGAGAGCGAGCTGTGGGCGCACGCACCTGTTCGGACACAGTGGAGGGGAAGCGACACCCCGGTGCGTTCTTCCCCTCAGCCTCGCTCCCTGCGTCCTGAACACAGCGGCCGGGAGCAGGGAAGGACGAGGGGACGCTCCGGGTCCTCGCGGGCCCCACAGAGCGCCCCGGCCGGGGGGAGCCCCGCGCAGGCGCGGAGCGGCCGCGCATGCCCG
>VWPU01013550.1:0-46285 GCA_013398955.1 Callaeas wilsoni
TATGAAGATACTAGAATAAAGAAGTTTTTAAGACACCCTGGATCTGTGTCATGCTAGGTCCTCTGCAGGATAGCAATGGAATAAACTGTCTCAAAACAGCCAAAGTGAACTTGCTCATAGTGATTACTCAGACCTATTAAATGTCTTTTAATGAATTCACTATATTCTGTAAGAGATATGGTCTGACATACCTTCTTCCTGTTTTGTCACATTTTTCTGAGCTCTTAGTGTGTTCATATGGGTACTCTTCTAATAAACTCCTTGTTTCACCTTTTTCAATCAGGTCCTGAATGATGGTCACTTGATTAATAAGAAAAAACCAATAAAACCAGTCATTACTGTGACGCTTTTTGGGCAGTGGTATGGAAGGAATCATCTGAAACAAGACCCACAAGCAACATGCCTCCCCATGATATTTCCGTAACTGAAGCTCTACATTGCTAATCTTACCTCCAAATGAGATACAGCATTGTCTACAACAACAATCCCAATTATGTTTCTCATTTCCAGCTGCAAAAGCTTATCAATGTGTTTGGTTTAGTAATAATGCAGCAGTGTTTTCTTATTACTACTATCTTTTAGGAAGAATCTATTTCTATATCATAAGATTACTAATATTTTATTAGTTCAAAACAGTAGTTGTTTTTTGCTGTTTGCTGGATTTTTATTTTTCTAACCCTCAGAAAACCTGAATTGTAGTCCAGAATATACATTCTTATAAAAACAGCATTGCATATTTTGTCACTGCAGATTATTATGTAACCAGTAAATAAAGCACTGAAAGATGTGATTTGTGGCAGGTCTGCACACATGCTCAATATTTCTTTGTCTCTGGAATACAACTTGTGCTGACCTATGCCAGTCTGTTCTTTTACCACAATTAGATCTTTTTTTCCCTATTTGTGTTGCTTTGGTTTTATATCCTTTATGCCATTGGTGCATGTCGTGTAGGAAATGGCAACACAGTGCATCATGGAAGCTGAACGAGGACTCCAGTCAAAGAGCCCCTCCTAAACAAAACGTGCCACCACTATTTGGTCAGAACATGATTTGAATCATTATTCATATGAAACCTATGTTGAAACAAAACTTGGAATTGAAACCTCAAATTATTCTGGTTGTCGGTTCTGAAAAACAGCTTGATGATGCCTCCTGACTGCCCTGGATGCTATTCAGTGATGGAATTGTTACTGCAACCAGTAAACAAGTCACTGAGTGACCTGGTATCTCATAGCAGCTCCTCCCTCCCATCTTCTCTGTTTCTTTCTAGTCATGTAAAAGCAATGTATGTGAAATAAGCTGTGTCCTTTGCTCCTTCCTGTTCATGCTGGGTGGTACTGCCCTGCAGATGAATTTGCTGTAGGAATTTGGGGATTTAGAATTCTGTTTCGGACCAGCTAGTCCTGGTGAGATGGCACTGTTCGCATCTTTGCTTCCTCTTGTCCGCATTGACCTATGTTTTGTTGATGCTGCTGGATGTTAGTGACCTTCTTTCAGCATATCAGTGTGTAAAGATGTGCGTGTTCTGTGGCTGTGTCCTTAGGAGTGGTCAGAGACCTCTGTTAGTGTAATTTCTCCTTCCTTTTCTCCACACTGCTTCCATTCCTGGTCTCATCATAGAATCTTCAGGGTTGGAAGAGACCTTTGAGATCATCTAGTCCAACTGTAAACTTGACACTGCCACTGTAACCCCTAAAGCACCCAACCATCACCCAGTGCCAGATCCAGACCCCTCTTAAACATTTCTGAGGCTCCACCACCTCCCTGCACAACCTATTCCGATGCCTGACTATCTGGACAGTGAAAAATAATTTTCTAATATTTAGTCTGAATCTCCTCTGTCTCAATTTAAGGCCGTTCCATCTGGTCCTCTCATTGCAGACACAACAGGAGAGACTGGCCCTCACCTCACTGCAAACTCCTCCCAGAAAGTTGTAGAGAGTGATGAGGTCTCACCTGAGTGTCCTCTTCTCCAGACTAAACAAACCCAGCTCCCTCAGCTGTTCCTCATAATACATGTTTTCTAGACCTTTCACGAGCCTTGTTGCCCTTCTCTGGACAGGCTCCAGCACGTCAATGCCCTTGTTAAAGTGAGAGTTCCAGAATGGAACACGGCACTCAAGGTGCCACCTCACCAGTCCAAGTACAGTAGATGATCACTTCCCTAGACCTGCTGGCCACACTGTTCTTGGTACAGACCCAGGATGCCACTGACCTTTTTGGCCACCTGGACACACTGCTGGCTCATACTGAGCCAGCTGTCAGCCAGCACTCCCAAGTCCCTTTCTGCCAAACAGTTCTGGAGCCACTCCTCCCCTAGCCTGCAGCGCTGCCTGGGGTTGCTGTGACCCAAGCTCAGGACCCGGCGCTTCACCTTGTTGAACCTCCTGTAGTTGTCCTTAGTCCATTGGTCGTCTGTCCAGGTCTCTCTGCAGATCCTTCCTCAAGCAGATGAACACTTCCACCTAACTTAATGTCATCTAGCCAGTTTCTTATCCATCAGAAATTTTTACCATGATGCTCTCAAGGTCCTCAATCCCATGTGCTTCTGTTCTGGAGCTGGTGAGACAATGGGAGTGCAAATACTCTCCAAACTCCAGCACTGATTACTGCTGCTGTGCGCCATATGACCTTTTTTGTTTCCAAATGTAAATAGATACTCACGTGTGACATAACAGTGTCATGTCTCATGTAATGACATGTTTATCAAAAGCCCCAGACAATGTGCTCTGATTCATGGAAGCTCAGCATTATTGCTGCTAAAGCCACACTGTCTTAAAACCTTGTTCCCTCTCAGCGTCAGTTACTGTGTGACTACAGACTGATTTCAGTCCAGCCAGGGATTATGCAGTGTAGTCCTCTTCCCATGGGTACAAACTGAGTGCAGACACTGTACTTGTCCCCAGGGAACCTGGTGGGTGATACCACAACTCTCTCCCAGGGAAAGGATCTGGATTTAAGGGAAGTTATGGTACCCAGGGAGGTCTCATCCTGCAGAAAGGGTTCAGCAGGAGTGTGTGACCAGTCTCAGAGCTGAGAGGTGGCTTCTTCAGGTTTGTTCACTGCTGATGCCAGTCCTCTGGCTAATGGAATGTGTGTGCAGGTAGTGGAGGATCCCAACCCTGAATCTGGTGAGTATCTTGAATCCAGGATTTGGTTCAAGGCCATTGTGGTTTGGTTAAGGTATATTTGTATGTTGAGTATTTTCCTACATAAGACTGGCAGAAGCCATAATGACACTAAATTCTCTTTGGTACAAAGATTGCATAACACTTATCATTGTGAAATGTGTTATTGTGAGAAGTGAGTCAAGCATACAGAAAGTAATCCTGTGCAAGTCCACCCATTACCCACATCCCAGCTCACTCTGTATAAAGACAAGGCT
Organism: Callaeas wilsoni; assembly: GCA_013398955.1. Classification (NCBI taxonomy): domain Eukaryota; kingdom Metazoa; phylum Chordata; class Aves; order Passeriformes; family Callaeidae; genus Callaeas; species Callaeas wilsoni. Next base: position 3,386 of record VWPU01013550.1, read on the forward strand.
GCGTGTAACCACCGATAACAATAAACAATTCTTCGAGGGCAGTGCAGCAAAAACCCTTTCGTTACCTGACTAGAGTCAGAACCAAAGAAGGTAAGAAACTTGGGTGCCAGATACAAGTGATTTTTGTGCACATGCAGCTTTAGCTTCAAGATTTCTGCTGCAGTGATCTGTGGATATAACAAAGCACATTGCAACAGGCAAAATCTAGAAATTGTGGCTCCTATTCATGATGGTCTTCCTACAGAGACCTTTGGAGACCAGAGATCTTTGGAGCTTGGTTATTGAGTGGTGGGTGTGCTGATGGATTTGCTCAGACAACCAGCCTGCCTGGCAGCTCCCCCAGGATGTGCAGCAGCCCCCAATGTCCCTGCAACTCCGAGCTGTGCTGTGCTGAGCTGGGGTGGCACAGGTACTACCCATGCTGGGGCCTGGCCACCTGCCTCCCCCAGCCATGCCTGCACCTCACGCCCTTGAATTTGGGCAGGAATATGTCCGTGCTGGTCTCTGCTGAGATTTCCCAAAATTGTTTTCCTGCTGGGACCCAGGCTTGCCTTGAGCTGTGTAACCACAGCAATATTATGCCTGATTTTTTGGTATATCTGGTAAGTAACATGTTTCTTCAGCTGCAGCACAGTGGTGAGTTCTCAGTGACTTCCCTGCTGTTGCTGTAAGGCAGAATTGCTCAATGCTGGAAGCTGTCTTGCCTTTGATACTGAGTCTTTCCGGGCAGGGTGATTACATGGATGTCAGCTTTCAGCCACCCTGGGGAATTCCCAGGTTTTGTGCAAGACTTCCTCTTTTTAAAGCCCCCTGCCTTTGCCTGCCTGCAGCCTCCTCTTGGGTGACTTCCAGGCTCCAGACATGGGACTTCCTAAAACTTGTGCCTCTGCTGTGCTTTTGGTGCTGTCTGCTCTAGAGGTCTGTGCCCTGGACACCTATGTTGCAGCCATCTGTGAGCGCAATGACGTTTTAGAATCATAGACTTGATGAAGTGTTAGCTTCTCCTGAGGAGGCCTTGGTGCTGATGGAGAAGAATCAGTCTTTTGGGTGACACTACATAGTGAAGAGGAAGATTTTGTGAGGAGGAAGAAGGGGTTTTTATTTCTTGCTAAGTGGTAAATGATGAGTCAGGTTATGTTCCTTTACCCTCACTGATATACCATGGGTTCTAACTAAGGTTTTTCTGGGGATCATCTGAAACTATAGTAGTAATATTCTATTTACTAAATACTATATTGAAAATTTCTTTACATGAGAAAAAACCCCTGATTTCCATGAGTAATTTCAAGTAGCTTATTGTAGAAAAACTTCCTTTTGAAAGGACTATCATAAAAAAAACGTTGTGTTGTTGAGTTCTTTCTCACAAAACAGGCAAGTCTGTTAGCTCTAGGCAGAGAGGTCAGCACAGCTCAAGGGATAGTTTATATTGCAGTGTGAGCCAAGTGGAGAGGACACTCTCAAGGCACCCACTTCAGCTATAAGAAGCCATTGGCCGAAAGCAGGAGGTGAGGCAGGACCACATGTCACATAAACATTGCTGAATTATCTGCACTCTGAAGCAAGAGGGCTGTACCCCACACAGGTGGTCTGTCTTCAGCACTGGCTGAAGTTTTCACTGATGGCAGCCATATGCAGTAAGGTGATATGGAGTAGTGTGTCCTAACCAGAGGAGTCTGGGCTTGCTCCGAGATGGGTTTAAAATCCTGGAGAGGGATGTGCAAATGAAGTGTGCAAGTGGAGCTCCTTCCAATGAAGCCCCTTGTAGATTAACATGGCTTCTGACAAGCTTTCTTAGCCTTTTCTTTTCCTTTTACTTAAAACATTTCATACTGGAAACAAGATCAAATTCCTAGAAAAGTTTTTTTTGGCAGAAATATATTGTACCTCCTCAGATTACTCAACAGAAGATTGTTTCCAAAGCAAACTTCTTAGTCTTTACTCCTCCTCTTTCTGTCTGATTTATATTCCCCATGCTGATCCAGGAACTGGGAGGCTGTAGCCATGCTCCCTTCCCAGGCTCTCCTGCCCGCCGTGGTGTTTGCACTCACAGCCCTTCAGGCCCTCGCCTCCGACACCTTCATCGCAGCCGTCTACGAGCATGCCGTCATCCTGCCAGATCCCACCGAGGAGCCCGTTTCTCCCAGCGATGCTTTGGCCCTGATGAACAAAAACATGGATGTCTTGGAAGGGGCCATCAAGGAAGCTGCCCAGAAGGTACGAGGGGTACCGTGAGGGTTGTCCATCAGTGTCTTTTGCTCCTGCCGACCCTCCTGGTTGTCTGTTGATGGGTGACCTTTAAACGGAGCCTGTTGTGACAGGGTGCCCACATCATTGTGACTCCTGAAGATGGCATCTATGGCTGGCGATTCACAAGAGAATCCATCTACCCCTACCTGGAGGATATCCCTGATCCGGTGGTGAATTGGATTCCCTGCACTGACCCCTCAAGGTGATTCCTTCTGCAGTGATTTATGGGATTTCAAACTTTTATCTCATGGAGTCTTGAGCAGCCCACACTAAATGACTAAGAACTGCTAATTCTTTAATCTATAAAAAATCACAAGTACTGTAGAAATGAGATGCATAAAAAAGGATGTTCTTAATTAAATGGTAATGGGAATATATCAGGTGAAAAGCATTGATACAGCTTTACTTGCAAAAGGACAAAAATGAGGACATTTTAGGCAAAATAATTATTTTAAAAAGCACGCACAATTTTATCAATTCAGATCACTTGTGAAAACCTTCTGTAAGTGTAAGCTAATTTATTATCACGTTAGATGCATAGATCAGACAACCTGATGCAGTCCTCAGTTCAGGTGGCTGAGTGATTTCTAAATCAAATTGCACAAAATATTAATCTAAATCTGAAAGTAATATCTTTTGGAAATCCAGCCACTTGCACAGTCTGCTGTGTTACACACAGAGGTGGTCCCAATGTGTGTCAGCTTGGGACACCAAAAAGACCAAGTTCATGTCTAAGCTAAGCTTTTATGTTTCTTCTGCAGCCTTATGAAGCTAGATTTCAAGAGTCTTCAGGTCTGTAAATGCTGTGCCCACTTCTTACTAAAGGCTTACAGACAATGATTATTAAAAAAGGCTAAAATTGTCTTCTGAATCAGGGCTTAGAGCTGCTTGATAATTTGTTTTTAAGCTATTTAAGATTTATGTCTCTGTACTGTTTTATTCTTGTCTTTGCTTTATGAAGCTCTCCACATCTTTGTATGCATGTTAGCTGGGAATTCTATCCACACAGAAGATAACATTGTAAAGGGTACAGGAAAGAAGAACACAGGGAGACCATTTTTTAAAGATAAAAGAGACTGGCAATTTAAAATGATGCTATGAACAGAGAAGAAAATGATCAGAAACTATGATTTGATTTTACTTTTTCAGAATCTGGGGATGTGCAGTTAATGAAGTAGTAATTTTGAATGCATTTCTTCTACATGGGCACTTAAACTTCTAAAAGTTTTTTGTTTCCTTCACTAAAAATACATTAGATTTGGCCCAGCACCAGTGCAGGAACGACTCAGCTGCATGGCCAGAAATAACTCCATCTATGTGGTTGCAAATATTGGGGACAAGAAGCTGTGTGACTCCAGTGATCCCGATTGCCCCAGGGACGGTCGCTACCAGTACAATACAGATGTTGTCTTTGACCCACAGGGGAAACTCTTGGCTCGTTACCACAAGGTAAGGGGGTGCTTCAGCATCAGCCTCTAATTTATTATCAATAAATTTTTCAGCTCTCTGGCACCAGTTTCAGATGGTTTATACAGTAATTTTACGTTATTATGAAGTCACAACCAATCCAGGATGATTTGATGATCTTATGGCCAGAAGGAGAACCAAGCAATTGCTTGACCAGTCAGACAAATTATTCCCAGGAGCACTGCAGCTGCAGAGTGCATGCCAGCTCCCAAACACATGAGGGCTACATTTATGACAGTAAATGGTAAAGAAGCAGTGACAGAATTTTCCATACTCAGTGAATGTTAGCTTTTCCTTGATACATTCCTAACCAAGTTAGACAGTGCTTTTGCAGGGGACATCTTGGCCCTTGGTCTTGGAATTTAGCAGCTAATACTGAATGAACATTGCTTTCAGGAGGTAAATGGGACACAGCCACCCCATTTTTGGGGGGAGAGGGTCAGCTGGATGGATAGAAACCAGCTGTGCCAGCCAGCTCAGGTACCTCAACTCCCAGTTTTGCATTAGAGCCTATCTTAGATGCAAAAGCTGTTCATAATCTTGCCTTATTTTCAGTTTCTAATATGCCATTTTCTTCACCTGCAGTACAATCTGTTTAGAAGAGAAACTCAGTTTAATTACCCAAAAGAGCCAGAAGCTGTCACCTTTGAGACTCCTTTTGGAAAGTTTGGCATTTTCACTTGCTTTGACATCCTTTTCTATGAGCCTGCCGTGGTCCTGGTGGGCAAGATGCAGGTGGACACCGTGCTCTTCCCGACAGCTTGGATGAATGTCCTGCCCTTTCTGACTGCAGTTGAGTTTCACTCTGCCTGGGCTATGGGCATGCGTGTTAATTTACTTTCAGCAAATACTCACAACACCAACACGGCGATGACAGGTGAGTTGCATTCAGGAACAGGGAAATTGTTCTCAGATTCAGAAGCAGGCAGAAATGTTTTAGATGTACTTAAGTCTCTGGAAAATAATGTTTCAATTGGATTAAGGATCTTTGTGATGTGGTGCTGAACGTAACAAACAACTTCAGGTAAGAAAATGTTGAAAGTTCTGAAAAAGGTAAAATTAGAAAGCCAATGATATTAAATTTTGGTAACTTAAAAGTGAAATTTTATTTCAAAAACAGCACAAAGTTTCACTTAAATTTTCAGTCTCTCGTTTAAAGGTAGCATTTTCTGTTTAAAATTCAATCAACAGTTAAATGGAGAAAAAATGTTTTAGTCAGAACCTAATAGTATAAAATCAAAAGAAGGATTCCTCTCATGTACTGAATAAAACATTCTCTCTTTTTGTGGCTGGTGAAGTCTTAGAGAGATTATGTTTTGCTTTGCTCAGAATATATATTTACTGCCTTTTTTTTTTTTCTTTTAACTGAGAAAAGGATGTAGCCACATATGTTGCTCTCCCCTGAAGCAAAGTGAAAACTACAAAGGAGCATTTTTGTCTGCCCTTAATAGATTGAGCTGAGTTTAGGCCACAGCCCTGTGTTTCCTCCAGTGAAACATAACTATGCCCATGATTGCCTTCTTTGTCAAATATGCCTCTCTGAGAGCTCTGATTTATTTTCAAATGAACCTAAGTTTGAGCACTAAGATGGGTATTTTAGCTGTTCTGTGCTTTAAAATTATCCCAAAACTCTTGGTAACGTATTGAATGAAAAGAGTATCGCTGTCAAAAAATACCACTGTGGCACGGGGGGCGACTGGTGTCCCTGCCAAGCCGTGCTCTGGGGTGCTGGCTAACGGAGGGCTGCTGGTGTCCTCGGCAGGCAGTGGGCTGTTCACGCCAGAAGGACCTGCCGCCTACCACTACGACAGTGCCACAGAGGAGGGACGTCTCCTGCTAGCAGAGTTGAGCGCACGCCCCCGTCTTTCCCCCACCTACCCTCCTGCCATCAACTGGAGTTTGTATGCCACAAGCATCAAGAAGTTTCCTGGAGAAAATGACACTTTCTCGGGAGCTGTCCGAAAGGATATATTCACTTTCAGTGAACTCAGGCACAAGGCTGGAAATTACACTGCTTGCCAAGGAGACCTTTGCTGCCATCTGGTCTATCAGATGTCAAACAAGAGGAAAGATGAAGTTTATGTCCTGGGTGTATTTGATGGGCTTCACGGTTCTCTCATAAAATACCATTGGCAGGTAATTGCTTTTTAGAGGTGAGTGTGGCTACATCCCAACCACCCCAAAACGTTCGTCCATTACTGCATCTTGGAACTTTTCTTGCTATCAAATCCAGCTCTTGGCTGCTAAAAGTTTAGTGGTGTTTTGCCTTTCTGTCTCCTCCTCCCTGCAGATCTGCACTCTGCTCAAGTGCCCAAGCACAAACCTGAGCACGTGTGGGCAGCCTGCGGAGACGGCTCAGACCGAGTTTGAGATGTTCTCCCTCAGTGGCACGTTTGGCACCAGCTACGTCTTCCCAGAGGTGTTGTACAGCGGGGTGCAGCTGGCCCCTGGGGAGTTTGAGGTAATGGGACACCCTGGAGCTGTTTGCTTCAAGGTTTTTAAGGCTGTGGTGCTGAAAACTCATCTGGCAGCAAAGTCCCATCCAAGAACCGCTTTCTTTGGTTCTGCAGACTGTAACCCAAGGGGACAGATTTAAACAGATGGATTGAATCAATCCTTACTGATGAGAACATACCAGTCCTGGAGCTGAAAATCTCTTCAGTGCTTTCTTTAGCAAATCCGCCTTCCCACTTCAGGTTGCAAATCAATAAACCACAGCTTTCAAGGAACTATTTTCTACAGGTTTCTGATGATGGGCATTTTAGGAGAAAAAGAAATCAAATACTCTGAGAAATCGTCCAAGTGAGAAAAATTACTTAGGAATATCATGTGTAAGAGCAGGGATTCTATGCAGTTAAGAATGTTAAAAGAGATTTTGGAGGGGTGTGTAGGGTTTATTTATTTTTTTATTTGGAGCTTCATCTTTTATTTTTGCCAAAATATGTTTTCATTCATAAACCTTAGATTAATTTTGTGTAATAGGCTAGATGAAATCCTAATTGATTTGGAAGAGGTATTTAACAGCTTACAAGAGACAATGAAGACTGAGAAAGACCTGAAAAATTTTAGGGAAAACAAGGGTGATCTTTTGACAAGGTAGGAAATTGAAAAGCATTGTTCACCCCTCATACTTGTTTTTGAATGAGACTTTTGTAAAAATATGCACATCAAAGAATTTATTGGTGTGCTAAAAATGTGATTGTGGTCTAATTTTAAAACAATATGTTGTATTTTCTTAACAAATACATGCTTATCTTAAGGCAAATAGTTGTTACGAGTGTTCACAGTCGATGAACAACAGTGATTTCAAATTGATATGTAAAAAAGTATCTAAGAAAAGCTACATATGGCTAGTAGCATGAAATTATCTACTTCCATCTGAAAATTGTTTTGGGGTCTACTAATCAAAAAATGTTTCAAATGTGTCCCAGATGTGTATAAAACCTTCATTGCCTTGTATGAGTAACTAATGAGAGCCTAACAAATTAGTTATTTCCACTCTCACCTTCTTATAAGGTGGAGAAAATGATCTTTTTTTCCAAAGATGGAGGAAGGTTTAAGGACTGCTGGGTCCAAGGAAATGTGGAAAGGCTATAATGGGGAGGCTATGGCAGAGCCAGAGAGAATTCTATTTTCTTTCATTGTCATGATTTTTTTAAAAAAGTGGTGCATCAAAACATTCAGCATCTACGGTCTATTCTTTCTGTACTATGCAACATTTTTACTGTTAGTGGACTATTAGTGCCGTTCTTTCTCTTTTCCACCAGGTGCTACGTGACGGGCGTTTGAAAAGCAAGCATGGCACGTCGAAACCACTCATAACAGCGACACTTTTTGGAAGGCTTTATGAGAAGGACCTGCCCCATCCTCTGCGAACTTCCCCATAAAGCAGCTCCTTAGGAGTTACACACTCACCAGAGACGAGACAGGAGGGGAATTTCCTCCTGAGCCATAGCAGTTACCCTGTATGATTCTTGTTCTGCAGTATTGCGTTTCTGCTCAGCAGCTGTGGCAGTTGGGCTTATTTGGGAGAAAGTGATGTGTTCACTCTGCTGTGCATGCCTTTTTAACAGTGCTTGAGCCAGTGCAATTAGTTTTTAGTATGCATGATCTGTCACATGAATCTTTTAATTAGAAATTTTGTTTCCCCTAAGATATCGTATATATTGCAAGGATTACAGTAGAAAGAAGACTGATACCAAAATATATTAAGTGGGGCTTGTTATTTTATTGCAGAATAAATTCTCTCCAAGGAAGCCTTTCTGTCCCTTTTGCCCCTTCCTGTTTTTCAGACTGTATAATCACTGAGTGTCTGTGTTTTTCAGCCTTACACCACAATCAACAGGGCCTCCCTAATACTCAATGAGCCTTGGCCCCTTTCTGACCAAGGCACTGTACAATATAGAGAAAACCAGATTTCAAATTATCTTAGGTGAAAGAGGGAGAAAGTGGTCCTCCACAACCCACACAAGTACTAAATCTGGCTGAGGTCATAAAGCACATCCATTTCTGTAGTCCCTCTGATCTTGCAGCTCTTTGTATATGGCACATGGGTGTTGGGTCCAATGCGTTTCAGCTCAGACTTACCATATATATAGTACTCCAACACTTTCTCCTGGGTATGTGGATAATTTCTTCAAAACTGCTAAGACATATGAAATAGGCAATCTTGAAACACATTTTACCTGTAGCATGCGAAATGGGCATTATTTTGGATTTCTAGCAATGATATATCAAACTTGGCAGCCCTGGGTCTGATTTCTGTCTATCAAGTTATGGAACAAATGAGCCTCGTTCATATCGACTATGCCTTGGAGTGGTCTCTGCTTCCATGCTTATCCTGCAGCATTTTGCACCTACTGCCATTCTTACAGCCTGCACCAAGCTTAGCACTGAGCTGTGCTAAATGTGGCATGTAAGAAACACTCTGTGGCTTCCACCCCACACAGACCTACATATGTTATCCAGAAGTTGTTGAAATCACATGATTTCCATTTTTCCCCATGCTGCAGCTTCTCAGCATGCAACTTTAGGTGCTCTTTCTGGGAGCTTTTTCATCCTGGAAATAAAACAGCTGATCTTACACTCAGTGGAGGAACTGTAATGCTTGGGAGCAATTACTCAAAACAGGCAGGGGTTCTAAGTCGTGCTTGCTGGTTGCTTGTCCAGAACCTCACAACTGAACACAAAAAGCTCTCACGTATTGCTTGCTGGCATTTCTGAAGTTCTGGGTACTTCCCAGGTACATGCAGAACTAATTATCTTGAGTTGTCAGAGCTGGACACAGGTAGGATACAATTAATATTGCTAGTTAAATATAGGATATCAGGAAAAGACTCTCATATCCATTAGCGGTGCAGAAGTTTAGAATTCTTTGAAAATTACACTCAAAGCAAATTTGAAGAACAGCTGACCTGCAGCTTTTGACGTGTGCTGCACAACTTTCCTCTCCCTGAGAGGGTTCCAAGGGTGCCATACGATGGACCGCTGAGTTTATTAAGCCCTTTCCCATTTCTGATGAGAAAGCAAGAATTTAGACAGAGGATGAAGTTGCATGGACTGTTGCAGCAGCCTCAGAATAGCTCCATCATTCCAATACACAAGAACCATGAACCCTGCTTTTGGGAGAAGATTCCTGAAGGGGTTGCAAAAACCAACCAGATCTTCACCTCAGTGACTGGTGGTCACAAGTGACTAGACAAAGTTCAGTTTAAGGAAATGAGAGGTTTTGTAATAAAAGCAAATTTCAAATGATGCAAATTACAGAAACATTCAGAATAGAGAAGCAGAGAGGTAATGAATGACTGATGCAACAAATGACATTTATCTTTAACAGCAGTGTTTACTGACTCTGGAACAGATGTGACAGGTAGAAACATCAGATTAATTTATAAGTAATCCATGTCAATGACCCCACCCCAAAAGCTACTACAGATGGTATCTTAATGAGCCCCATCCTTCTCTGACCTGAAAAAGCATGCTCTTCATACATCAATATTTCTTCCTTATACCCTGATGCTGGCCAAAGCAAACAAGACCCACCTTTCCACAATGTTTCTGACCACACTAAAAAAAACCCAAGTTCTTAATAGATTTTATTGATGCAAGACTTCAGATTAAGGTAGAAAAATATTCCATTTAAACAAGTATCATCCAAATCTTGCAGCTAACTTAAGTAAAACTGGTAACAATTTTGNAGTAGAAACATCAAATTAATTTATAAGTAATCCATGTAAGTAAAACTGGTAACAATTTTGGGGAAATTTTGACTAAAGTCTAATGTACTGTATTTTACATATTGAATTAAAATAAGGGGGCCTTGAGAAAAAATAGAGAAACAAAATTTTAATAATATGGAGTTTTAAAGAGAGAAGGACTCTTCAGCCATGTCCTTGCACATATATTTAAGTAATCATGAGCTCAAGTTATAGATTAAATAATGTGGTACAGTGAGGTACAATCAGAGATCATGTGACTTTTAGACCAAGTCATTCAAAGTTAAATGTTTACGAATGACTCATGTTGTCATGGGTGAATTACTGACAGTATGGGACACCATTCCTAGGTACATAGAATCAGTGCTGGTATAGTGAGCAACAGAAAGAATGACAATGACCTGAGTTTGAATTGCTGAATTTCTAATTAACCAACAATTGAATTATAACCCCACTTCATCCAGACTGTGTTTGCAGTGCCGCTTTCCACCATCAGGGCAGCAAAGTTGAAAAAGAGAAATGACTTGCATAGGTCAATAAAGAGAGCAGCAGTTATTATAAGGCTTACCACAGCTAATACAGGAATGCTTCTCCGTGGCTTGCAGTGGACCGTGAGGTGTCATGGAGCCCCAAGAGAGAAGTAATTCTTGTACACCTTCTAAATATGAACCTTCTGACACTGTAGACAAACAACACCTCCTACTGAAGCCACAGATGGGCATGACAACATTACCAAGTGTTGTCTATCTGTGAATCAGACACAGCTGATTGGGGAAACAGAAACTTTTCAGGCTGACAACACTATGTTGTTTTCCCTTTCAGTCTGGAAAAAAAATACAAATTAGCTGCTGTGGAAGTATTAAAATACTTCTTGTAGCCACTCATTACTATAAAGTTTCAAGGGAAATAGTTCATTGTCTGTTCATATATTTTCATGGCAGCAGGGAATTTCTACTACAAATATGTACAATATAGGAAATGTGTTGTAATTGCATGATTTTAACTTTGTCTATCCATCTTGATTTGCTGCTTCTAATGTTAAAGTTAATTTTGATGAGCTCATAGTCTGGGAGCTATGATAGTGTCAAGATACAAGAGCAGCAAGGAGTAATCAAACCAGGGATAGATTTTAATGTCAAACATATAGTCAATGTTCAGGAAATCTCTTTTGAGAAAAAAGGGAGAATAAATATTTGCATATAGTTGGTTGCCCAGCTTATGTACTGCAAAACATAATAATATAAAACTAAAAAAAATTATTTGAATACCTTCAAGATAGTCTTCATGATCGAGTGATGGCTTTCATAACACCAATTTTGAACATTTACTTCTAAATGAGTATCAGGAGTATAAGACAGACTAGAATTTATCAATGTCAAATACATGAAAACATTAAGGTCAGTTTTTATAAGACGGTTACTTTTCTATTCTGCAATTCACCTTGCTGTGTTTTCCAGCCATCTGAGACTGGGTTTTGTGCACTGAAAAAGGACTATTGAGTTCTAGTTTTGGGATTCTCTAAGGAAAATGCACTGGGTGTTTTTTTCAGGCAAGACTTTCTTGTCAAACTTATGGATGAGTTTGGAAAAACCTAAACTTTATTCTGCAACATGTATGAAATTCTTAGACAAAATATAATACTGAGAAATAGTTTCCATTAAGTTGAACAAAGAAAGTACAGTGAACTCTAGGCCTATGCCATTGCCATGTTACTTACAGACTCTTTAGGATACACTCTCACATACTTTTTAGAGACTTTTCTAAGTTTTCCATATACCATTTAGTCCTGTGCTGGCTAAGTACTGCTATATAGTGCCTAAAGCTCTCCCTTTCCTTCTTTTGGTCTCCACTAGGAGCCAGAAATCTTGACTTAATGCTCTTTTCATTGAGAATCAATAAAGTCAAGTGAGGGCAGTGAGTTTGCTATACTACCAGTAAAATCAGTGGTGGCTACATCAGTTTGCAACTACTAGTTGTGCATCTGCAGAAACAGAGCTGTTCTACATTTAGCTTTGAACTCAGTCATATTCTGTGATTTTTTTTTTCAGTCCCTCTGCATGGAGGGTCTCACACCACTTCACTGGGTTTAGTTGTAGCTGGAAGTCATAGTGACTGATATAGCTCCCATCCTGACAAAAGTTAAGTGCACTGATCCTGTAAAATTCCCAGTACCTTAGTTTGTCACCCAGCTGGCAAACTGTACAAAAATTGATCAAAAAATATACAAACCTTTATTTTCTTCGCATCCCCTTCTTGGTTAGTAATTGTCTTCTCCAGTTTTCTCAGAAATGTTCTTATGCCAAGTTGGCTGCAATAGCTACCATAAACAAATGGTGAAAATACGTTGTAATTCTTTCATGGGAACATGTTTTTAAAAAGAAGAATTATTTTTGCCTAAGAAGAAATCAAATATATCTGTCACTGAGATACAAAAGGGAAGAACAAATTGTGAAAAATGGCCATTAATAGATAAAGAGGTACTTCTTGGTAGCTAGGCTGAAAGACAGAAAGCTTTTAGCAGGTGTGGGTAAAAAAATATGTGTGGTCTTTTCATAACCGATGTCAACTAGCTGTACCTCAAGAGCATCAGATGACTGTATGTATAAGGATTGTGTATATATAAAAGCTTAAGTTTAATCAATCATCATTACCTAGCAACAGGCTTAAACATTTATTTTGTTGAAGAGTTTCTGAGTCTGTCTTTACTGTTACGCTAGGCCTTTTAGTTGTTTATCCTCTGCTTGCAGGAATTCTTCCAAATTCAGCATTAGATTAATAAAAAACGGAAACCTCTTGTACTTGAGTGTTGTGTAACACTAAATGTAACCACTCCTGAATTTTGCCAAGGGAGTTGTACAATGCCAGTTGTTTTCTGCTGAGCCTTTTCTTATAGATCATTGTCCCTTCTGTCACCAAGGATGTGACCTGTATTCCTCCCTGATTTGCCAAGGCTCATCATTAGATCTTGATGACTTAAAAACATTTGCAAGTGGAAGGGAGAATTGGTAACAATTGCAGATAAGAACAAAATGGACTACAGGGGATAAAAAAGGGAGAGAGGAGAAGAAAGAGAAGAAGAGAGGCTTTCTCTTCACCAGTCCTCACCTGCATGAACAAAAAGTTATGCAAGCTGGTAGAGGGACAGTTGAACCTCCTGTTGCCATCTGTTCCCTGTCAGTGTCATGGGTATTGGACAGGAGCTGACTAGTCAGTGAGAACTTGATAACAAGTCATAAATCGAATTCAAATCTACTTCAGTGCAGCCTTACCTCTTCTTCAGTGACTCGATATTCAATTGATATACAGCACCTACTGCAAGATAAATAAAGCTTTTCTGGTGAAAAGATGGGCTGCCCAGGCATGTCTTCCTGAGACTGAGCAGCAGAGGGTCAGCAAGAAAGGATACAGCCTCTGACACTGGCAATGTCTGCACTTGTTGCGTTGCTGTTTCTGCAGTGCCGTGATACCACTCATGTTCGTGTTCAGCACGGCATCGCTGCTTCCTTCAGAGGGAAACAACTGCGGAAGCAAAACATGGCACTGGCAGGCAGCCCCCTTGAAAACAGCCCACGGTGCAGCAGCACTGGCATCTGCAGCCTCTAAGGCTTGCAAATGGACTATTAGAAAGAGGCAGATTAAGTATTTCTAGGAAAATAGCATGTGTCTACTGCAGTCAAATCCAGCATTTTTGAAAGAAACAGAGAACAGTCCATGGGAAGGCAAGCTACAGGACATCATTTACTGACTTATAAGTCTTTAATAGCAATTTTAGCTCTCAGTGACTTCCAGTAGAGCAGTCATACTTCCAGACCAGAATGTGACATTTCAGGACTTTAATTTCAGCAGGAGCCATCCTTCTTGTTCAGCCTTATGTCCCCTTGTGCCACCTTGCCGGTGCCATACTTGCCTAACTCCCAAGCTTATCCCAACCCCAAATACCCAGGGAGAAATTGCAGAAATCTGAGCCCCACAGGGGGCCCAGAGAAACCTCTGGGGAGCAGGAGCTGAAAGGCCTGCCTCTCCACCAGTGCAGCTTGCCATCTGACACACACAAACTGACCCAAAGTGGGTCAGTTCTTTTCTCTGGGATTACTTTTTTCCTGGAAGGATGCTTCTTCTTGGGTTCCACAGCAATACTAGAACTATTGTTTGAAGATGGTGGATGCTGTCGATGAGCTGCAGGTGTAGTTTTCTGGTATGGTAAAAGTATATAAATAGGAAAGCAACAGCTCTTAAGTCCCTGCTACAGAGCACCTGATATGATAAACCTGAGCATCATAAATAAACGGCTAATAAAATTGTTCATTAGAAGGAAGCAATATCTTTTGATCAGTCTTGTTGTCAGACACTCTCAAAGTATTGTGCTTAGAGATTTTGGAAAATATCCAGTCTGGGATAGACAAATCAAATTTTTAAAGGTAACTGAAAGTGTTAAAGTTTGTCACGTTACACAAAACTGAAAGGAGGAAGTGAAGTATTGGGCAATCTTAGGAACAGTTCAGTGGTATTAGCTCCATCTGTACCTTGGCCATAATAAGTATTCCCTTCACTTTGCAAGAAGGAAGCCTGGCTTTAGCTTACTTCACATTGATTCATCTTTGCATATGCTAGTGGCTTGTGTCAGAATAGATTTATTACCTGCTTATCTTTTCTGGATATTTAAGATTTACGTCAGCCTGTTGATGAGATTTTTCCGGCAGGCTGCAAACCGGTCAGACCAAGCATGCAGCCACTTAGTCGGGAGAATTGGTGTGGAATGAGTCAGTACCATGCTGTCTCTGCAGCCTGCGCCTGTTCGTGATGAGGAAGTGACTCCTGTGCCGTACCATCTCCGAGTCATGCAGTCTGGAATACAGTGAGCTGCTAATATACTAGTCTGGGATATTATTTTCTTTCAAAGGTGAGTCTCCTATGGTTAGCACTGAAGATAATAGTTGTTATCCTGCACAGTTCTTTCTGTAATGAATAGCAACAGCACCAACAGCAGTAAGTATGATTTGAAGTATGATTTTAAAAGCCATTTGTTCCCAATAGCTGAAAGAGAAACATAGCTAGGGGGCAAAATGATTTTCACACATGGCTATGAATTCAGAGTAAGGCTCTTTCCTTTCTGTGAAGTTACTAGAGGGCCATAAGGATGCAGAATGGGATCATGCCTTTTCACTGTTCAGTGCCTCCCTCCTTTGTGTTTGCTGTCTTTTTGGAGGTGGTGTTCAGAGGCCAGCAAATATCAACAAAGCAGTTACAGTCAGTAACTGCAGCTCGTTCCTGTTGGATTCATGGGTGCAGGGAAGCACTGGCAAGGCACAAGGGACCTGCCCCGCTGTGCCTGTGCCTCTGCTTTGTGCAGTGGCCACAAGGATTCCCTTGCCCTGCTGGAGTGAGAGACAAGTGGCTGCTCCTGCCCTCGGGAGCCCTGAGAGAAGTTTTGCTGCTGAGTGAAGGCAATGGACCATGTTATGGCATTCCTTACCAAGGCTACCAAACATGGAGAATCCCTCACCCTGTGCAGAGATAGTTTCTTGGCTTTGGATGGATGTGTTTTGCTTTGCTATTAAAACGTTATTTTCTTGGAATGTCTTACTCCTCTGTGAATTTCAGAGATTTGCATTCCTATTGGGGTTTGGATTTATAGTCCTTGTCCTAAGTGCTATACTTGCAGAAAGAGCACAAACATTGCATTACTCTGTATAAACAACTGGTTTTACTTGGCAAGGAAAATTGATGTTTTCCACTGAAAACTAGGAATAAAAACCATGGGAAAATGTCTAGAGCTCAATCATCTCATCTATTCTCCAAATTCCTCCTGTACAAATCTGGGTTAATTTCAGACTGTCTTCAGTGGAATTGCATCAGGTTTGCAGAAATAGCATTCAAATTAGTCTTTGCCAGATCTTCTTGTTTAACCCCTATAAAGAAATAATTTTTTGTACTAATTGCTTATTGGGAATTTGCACATTTCCTCCTAGATTTCAAACATATGAATGGAAACTTAGAAAGTTGGGTTTTTTTTAATATTGTGCTTTTTTTTTCCTTAGAACTGCATAAATGGTGAGTGGAGTTATACACTTTCAAAGTTCCTCTCCAGCCACAGGGTCACCTTACAGCATGCAGTATTTATAAATCCATGGTTCCACTCACAGAGAAACAGTTTTTTAAATGAATTGTATGAAAATGAGAAACTTCCTGTTGAATGACCAAACTGTATCCACAGAAATGCAAGCTAAAAGAACCACAGTAGAAATCAGTGCTGTCCTGACATTTTTTTCATAGTAACAGTTCTTATTCTCACGTCCTTTTCTGTTCTTTCCCATTTCTAGTGTCCTGTCCACAGTTTTGTGTAAGGACATGTTAACTTTTCAACACATTTTTCAAATAAGTTCAATGCCTGACAAAAGTGCTGCTTCCATTCCCTTCTATGCTGTTTTTCATTTTAGTTATTTTATGTTTTAAAAGCAAATTAATAAGGAGAGTAGATGACCCAAAGTATTCTAGACATTGTGACATCTCTCTTTCTTGATTTTCCAAAACTCTGAAAACTACTTATTGCAGAAATATAAATTATTTTTTTCAGAAAAAAAGCCACAACATCAATTTCGTAGAAAAGTTTTTACTCTGAATTTTGATGTATAACAGCTTTACTACACTACAGACTCAAAAGACTGTTAAACACTGACAATCTATAAGTGCTTTGAGTTCTCATAGAGTTTGACATATTTCTCTTTGCTATTTTAAGTAGTGTGTCTGAGAATAATTTCATGATCCACATCAGCATTAAGGCAGAAGAAAATGCCTTTTTGAAGCGTCTGCACCAACAGAGTGAAAGCTTCTTGAAGGTGTTCCTTTTCACTCTAAATTTCTTGACAATTCGGCCAGCTTAATAACTTAATTATCTTGATATCTCAAAACCTCCTGCTTTACTTTCTTTTCAGCCAACACAGCAGTAAGTACCACTGTTCCCATGCTCGCAGCTCCCGCTAGACCTGTGGTTCACTCCTTGCCAATGTGTGTGGGTCTTGCAGTACAATTTTATTGCAAGCCAGGAGGTGGAGGGAAACATTGCCTGACCAGAAGCGCAGCCTGGGCACAAGAGGAGGCAAAGCGAAACCCCCACTCCATGGCTGGCTGCTGCCTGCCCCTCTGCAGCAGGGCAGACCTGCTCAGGGCAGGGGAAGGCTCCCCAGCCCCAGGGCTTCCCCCAGAGGTTTGCAGGTTGCTGCCAGGGAGCTGCCTCTGAAACAATCACTTGAAGCGGAGCTGCCATTCCAGATAATGCCCTTGAGTTTTGGCCCTGTGTTACTCAAGAGAGAGAGCATGGAGTATGGTGGGAGAGCAGTGCGTGCATGCATGGATGGCCTTGGACCGAGTGCTCATGATGAGCAGGCTGCCAGACTTCTTTATAACAATGAGTTGTACAGAGTCACGTAACATGGGTTTGTTCCCCTAAATTTTACCTTCCCATAAAATGTATATGCGTCAAGACAGTAATTACCAAGGCCTAGACCTTTACTCATCAAAGAGAAGTGCCTGGCTCCAAGGAAGCACACAGCATCTCAGAAGGGTGAAGGCCTCTTTCACATACCAGTATTTGGGACCTAATATGTCTTTTTCACTTTCCCCCAGCTCTGAAGAGTCAGACCTGACTCCTCTGCTCAACATATCCTCTTGACACTCTCCAGTGGTTTCTCACTCAGCCTGATCGTTGTTTCTGCACCTTTTTCAGTTGTCAAACTCTCTTCCTATAGCAAAGAGAACCTTGTAGTGGAAAACTCCAGTCTGTCTATGAGAGCAGCCTCAAAAAAATTATAAGAACTGAGTTGTATGCACCCATTATCATTTTTGTGCACATAACACAATAAAGTAGCTAACCTACGTCATCAGAAGAATGTGCAAGAAGTAGTATCTCAACCCACCTTGTTGCATATGCCCTGAGGCACTCAGCTTAGCTGGGCTTTAGCTGATGGTCACCACAATAACGTTCTCTTGCATTCAGCAGTATCATTGTTTTAAAAGGCTGCATGGTACTTTGTGGAGCAAAAAAATTGATGCTCCTCATCTGTGACTCCGGTACAGCCAATAATAGCTGTTTACTTAAAACACTTTTCCAGTAGCTATATCTTGCAAATGGCTGTTAACTGGTGAGCTGTTAGATTAAGTCTGTTGTTCAGTAATCATAACTAGGCTGGTAAATACACAACGTGTCACTCTGTCCACATTATGCCTTTCCAAGGAAATCTTCCATGCTGCTGTAACCAGCCTATACTTACGTATTTTGCTATGTTTTAAAAGCTTACAGGAGGTAGACTACATGGTGTCTTTTGTTCTTGGCTTAGGTAATACTGGGCCGCTCACAATATGACCATAACATTTAATCAAACAAGTAAACATACTTCAAATGAATTCTAATTTACCTATAAATAAGGCCCATTAAACAAGTATGAGTGCTACAGCCATGATTTCATTCTCCACGTGGGTCACAAAATAAAGAGTTTGAGCTACTATTCAAATCAAGAGCTGAATCAAACAGCCAAGAATGCTATTCATCACACCAACATCCCCCAGCAATACACAGGGGTTTCTAGAGGCTGCTCCAGCTGTGGATTAAAAGCCTGTTCTCTCAAAATTTGTGTTACACAGAACTGTAATGGTGGTGAAGAGGCTCAGCTGCCTTTTGACATGGTCTTTAAAGAGAAGAAGTGCCACTCAACCAGCAGAAAACAAATGAGTGTCAAGAGCAGACTTCTGCCCAGCATGAAGGGACAAAGGTAGGAGAAGAGGTTTTTAAGAGTATGTTTCTTCTATTTCCATTTAATTACATTTTAACCTTTGTAATTATATATGGAAGGGAAGCATTCTACTTTCTTCTTGAAAAACATCTTCAGAGTTCAGCTCACTTGAACAGTTTGCCACATGTGTTTTGATTTATTTTGTTTTCATATAATGCAAATCCACACACTTGATCTCAGTTTGCTGCATCCTTTGGTTGGAGTTTCTACTTTCTTTTATTAAAAAAAAAATCCAAACAATTTCCCTGATTTTTTTTTTTAAGAAAACCTATTTCCAGGGGAGATCATATTTCTTTCGGCTTAACAGTCTATCTATCAGAAAACAATAGAGAAGTTATTAATCTTTAAAATCTTAAGGAAAACTAGAGATAGCATGTTAATTCTTTTTGATTGGCTTCATAGACTGTTTTACCAGAACTGTTTAATTTCTTTATACTTTTATACAGAACAAACGAAGTTCAAAATCTATGTGACACATTTACAGTCTGAATGGGCTTAAAACCTTTATAATGATGCCCAGCATACACAGTTAAATTGTTGTTTCTACTGTGAAAATTCAAAATTTGAGTTTAATAAATATTAATCTGGCTGTGCTTTCTCTGCCTTGGGTGTAAACGTGATGAAAGAAGGAATGACAGGCAGGAAAAGAAATATGAAGAGACTGACAAAAATGGAAGGAAAAGGTATATGAAGTGATAATTAAAATGAGGTGAAAAAGGGCAGAGATGGTCTTAAATATTAGTAGGCAGAAAAAATGGGGAAGTGAAAAGCACCCCAAACAGTACATAAATATACTCAGACTCAATATGTCCCTTACTCCTGAGAGTGCCTTTGGGTGAACCTTGTCCCTGGCGCTCGGGTGCCACTGCCTGTCCCTACTTGCAAAATTCCTCTGTATAACGCAGGCTGTTTGCTAGTTCTAGCTGTCAAGGTTTTGCAAGGTGTAGTTTTTTGTCTATGTTCATTCAGCTTCCAGTGCCATGGTGAGCTTGTAATAACATTTGGTTTAGTATGGGAAAGAAATTTTTTTTTATTGTGTTCCATCCAGAATAACCAGAGGGAACTAAATCCCAAAGTGAATGGGTTAAATCAGTACTGGCTGAATTGCCATGTCAGTATTTTTCTGACAACCATTTTATACCATAATGATAGTGCTACTGAAGAGCGTTTGCTAATGATCTTTCTTTTTCTTCACAATAACCATATCTTTCTGTTATTTATAAGAAGAACAGATTTTTCAACAATAAATACTGCTTGCCAAGTGCTTAAGTACTTTCATTAAAAGTTTTCGTAAAAAGACTGACTTGCAAAAGGGACGTGCTACTGCATACACAAGAGGACAGTGATATTTGTGTCCTTAGATGCAAACTAAACCTATGTTCTGAAAATGTTTCTCTCCATGTTTGTGCCTTATCTGAAAACAAAGTAATATAATCAATAATCATAGCAATGCTAAACTACTAGCACTGAAAAATCTAGAGATCAACAGAAAAAAAAGTTTGCTTACACAGCAGATAATGTTTCAGATTAGTCAGATTCTTCCATTTAGTTTTGTCAGCAAAAGGGCATAAAATTTTTTTCTCCTTAGATCTTTTGCTTACATCTCTATTTACAGCTAGAGCTTGCAAAGATTTTCCAGTAAAACTTGGTCTCTTCAGTCATCACTGTCAGGACATGGCTGGAGGACAGATGGAGCACAGACTCCTCAGCTTTAGCCTTCTGTTTTAGACTTGTAGGTTTTAGACTTATGTATTAAAAAAGAAGTTGAGGGAGCTTCAGAATTTAAAAGTACTGATTTTCAAGAGCGAAGTGAGAGATACAGGATTCCAGTCAATATTGATGAAGAAGACTAGGACTGAAAACAGAAATAGGAAATATTGAAAAGGGCTTCTCATCTGCTGACTGGACAAGGCACTGCCCAGTGCAGGCCTTTAAGGGTCACCGCTGTCCTGGTGTGAGGACACCCCATTATACAATTTATTTCATCAAAGGAGATTCCCATTTCCAGGGAAGTCAGATGATAAAAGTGTCATTCTGCTAAATGTAATTACAAAATACTTTCATCCTTCATAAATAATGAAATGTGAATTTCCTGCACATCCAACTAAATGAAAGTGTTTGCAATGCCCATTTATTTTCCTCTCTGCAGCTCTTCCCATCAAGAAAATGGAAAATCAGTCATAAATGTATCTCAGAATTAGGAAAAACAGTACCTGTGCTGCATACCTGCGTGGATTTGAGACCCCAGTAAGGATGCAATTGTGCTGTGAATCCGTAAATATCTCTTGCATAAGGAGCAGCTGGTCAAACAGTACCCGTATTTCCATGTACATCTTCATGGTTTGCATTATTCTGGCTACAGTGGTTGGAAATTTGACAGTTATCATCTCAATATCACATTTCAAGCAGCTCCACACGCCTACAAATTTCCTGATACTTTCAATGGCTACCGTAGACTTCCTGCTGGGATTCTTCATCATGCCTTGCAGTATGGTGCGCTCTGTTGAGCACTGCTGGTATTTTGGGGAGTTCTTCTGCAAGATCCACACGAGCACGGACATTATGCTGAGCACAGCTTCTATCTTCCATCTTTCCTTCATATCCATTGACCGTTACTATGCCGTGTGTGACCCTTTAAGATACAAATCAAAGATAAATACTTTTGTCATCATGGCCATGGTATTCATAAGCTGGATGGTCCCTGCTGCTTTTGCTTTTGGGATGATCTTTCTAGACCTAAACTTGAGAGGGGCAAAAAAGATTTATAATCATGTCCATTGTGCAGGAGGATGCTTTCTCATTTTCAGTGAAACTTCAGGTATTGTGGCCTCCGTAGTGTCTTTTTACATCCCTGGGTTTGTTATGCTGTACATCTATAGGAAAATATACTCTGTAGCCAAGAAGCAGGCAAGATCCATTGATGCAATCAGCAAAAAAAAGATGCAATTTGAAATGAAGCACCACATTTCATTCTGCAGAGAAAGGAAAGCTGCTAAGACATTAGGCATAATAATGGGAGTGTTTCTCATCTGCTGGACTCCATTCTTCTTCTTTACAGCTACCAATCCATTTATGAATTATGTGATACCTTCTGTTCTCATTGATGCTTTGGTTTGGTTTGGCTATTTAAATTCTACACTTAACCCACTTGTGTATGCATTTTCTTACACGTGGTTTCGCCGGGCATTGAAGATTATTCTGTTTGGAAAAGTTTTTCAACAAGACTCTTCCAGGACTCATTTGTTTTCAGACTAACATGCTTTAAACGTTTGGATTCATGTCTTTGAACTTTTGCCTGGAGGCTGAACTCCCACATATGAGAGCTGTGAAGGAAGAAAACACCTATTTGTTTGCCTATTTACCAAATTTATTTCAAGCAGATAAGCAACCATTGTGCTTTACGTATTCTTTCATTCCAGACTGCGTTTTGTATGCAGTGTTTTGATTATATCTGTTTATTTGCAATGCACAGGAGAGCAAGACTTTCATTTTAAAAACTTATAGCAGTTTATATCCCTGATCTTCATAATTAAAAAACTATTCTGACACAAGAGATTAATTTCTTGAATAAGATGTGTTTATATTACAGTATTTGTGTTCATTTGTGTTCTCCTCTATAAAGAGCAGAAAAACCTTTTCCTTTGAATTCCTTGGCATTGTTGGCTAATAACCCAAAGCACTCTAAGCTTTGTCCTTCCCCTTCCATATGTGTGCAGAGCTCAAAACAGGCCAATAACCAGCCATACCAGCACACTCCATGGAGAGAAGGTCAGGCAGAGAAAAGTTGTGCTGCTCTTTCTGTTTCCATTCCAACTTGTCACTTATGAGTTTGTCACTTAAAGGCTTTGCTGCTTAATGAGATCAAAAGCATGTTTAATGAGATCAAAGAAAAAAATATGAAGTATGAAGCGAAAAGCAATTGCAAAAAAGCTGCATTGCACCTGAGAATGACGGAAAATTATGTTTATCTAATGAATGTTTAGATGTAAAACATTATTTGCTACTTTGTGTTTTAGAGAACTTTTTTTCAACTTGGACATATTGTTATTTTGTCTCATGGCAATGCTGTGACAGCTTTCAAGGAAAGCATATAGAGAATTGTGAAGAAATCATGTGGTTGAACTCAGCTGGATTATGAAGTAGCAGTACTGGGAGCGGGCAGAAAATGATTAGTATCTGAGAAGAGACCATGGAGAGAAATGGATGACTCTGTACTAAAGTAAGAGCTAACTCAGCAGTATGTCCTCCATTTGTGTTCCTTGTAAAAGTGCATCATATGTATAGCTTGTCTTTGTTTTCTCTACTTTGTAGAGCACTGAAGCACTCTCTGCTGAAAAGGTTAAAAGTTAAATGATGATAAATTTCAGCAGGGCAGAGTAAAAAATTTCAGGATCTGAAATTGTGTATTTTACTGTTTCATTGCCATCTTGTAAAGTTTGCCCTCCTAAAAATGACATTAAAAGGAACAATGAAATGTACCCCACATCAGCACTTCTGCTGTGGATCCTTTCTAATGACAATATGACTACTTTAATACTTAATCTCACAAAAATAAAGCAAGATAAAAAAAGTCTTTCTGATAAATAATGGGTAATTCTTTTCTTCCTTCATCTTCAGTGAGTCTGGTCGTGCTGTAGTTAATATTCTCACCCTCAATGTTACTTTCTGAAATAAAATGTGTGATCACTTGGACACTTTGTTCTCACTTGAAGTAACAATTTCAGAAGTGCTGCCAGGTGATACCTCCTTTCATCTGGTCACATTTTAGATTGAAGGAAAGATAGATCCTCTATGACAAATGGTGCCCATCTAAGGCATTTTAAAGTATATTTAGTAAGGGCAGCACATATTAATGTTGCTCCCTTCAGGAAGTCAATGAAGTTGTTTCTTTTCCCTCATTCCTTATATCCCTGTCTATCTCTCTGAAAATCTGGAAACACTACTGTTTCCAGAGAATTCCAACTCTACCGGAGTTTACAGTTGGTAATTTTCGTTTCATAACTTGTTCTGGCATCTCTCAGGCATTGTTTTCTGACTGCAGAAGGAGTTTGTGAATGAGTAGGATCCCAACTTGCTTGCAGGAGAGACTGTAGTTAAAATAGAGCATGTCCCTGCAGACAGTGCCTAGACACTACTTCAACCTAATTCTTATAAACCCATAGAAACCAGAGCTACACTCCTGAAGTGAGAAAAATTGCAGATAAAGGCAGTCTCATATGTAGAGCAAAAGCCATGCATGCAAGTAAAGCAAATTAACGAATTCATCACTACTTCCCATCTGCAAAGCAGATCTTCAGCCATTTCGAGGAAAGCAGGGCTCCACCATGTGTAATGGTTTCTTGGGAAAACAAACGCTCTAACTCCCAACATCCCAGTTCATCCTTGTTCCCCCAAGGTTTTTATTGCTGAGCACAGCATCTCATGGTGTGGAGTATCTCTCTGGTCAGTTGGGGTCAGATGTCCCCTCTCAAACTCTTACGCACCCTCAGGCTACTCAAGGAGAAGGCCCTAATACTGTGTAAGCACTGCTCAGTCTTAGCTTAAATGGGGGTTGTGTGTGTGTTACCAACATTGTTTTCATCACAAATCCAAAACATAACACCACACAAACTACTATAAAGAAAATTAACCCTTTTCCCAGCAAAAACCTGTAGAGAGGGCATCCAAACATTGTGGCTGCATAAGATCACCATAATCTATTAAGTATAAATGGAAATAGCAAAAGAAATTTTCAGTGTACAGATCAACAGCTCTCTGGGCAAGCCAGTCTAGCCAAGGTGTCACCAATATCTATTCTCTGCAGAAGAAGGAATTTCCACATACAGATTGCTGGTGACCTTCACCTGCACCTAGAAAGCTGTCCTCCTTGTTCTTAATAAACTAAAATATAAGCCAGCTTTGTGCACGACCCAACTCAGAAAGTTTCAGAAATAACGTTTTGCTCTGGTGTCCTAATACCTAAAGGTTGCACTTTCCCAAAGAGCTTCCTTGCCTTTTATTTACAGAGAGCCTTCTCTAGCACAGTGACTGTAATGAAGTCCCAGGTTACTTTCTCTCATTAGCTCTAATCACAGACAGCGTAAAGCTATTTCCCAGTGTGTGGGTGATGTGCAAATGAGATGTCTTAATGAGGCCACAGGGACTCTATTTGAACCCAAGACATGGATAGATTAGGAAAGCATAAGAAAAATGCCCCATGCTGTTGTCCAATCAGATGATGAGTTAGGTCTGGTGTAGCAGAATATACCTTACTGCAATCTCAAAGTACCATAATGCAAATGAAGTGCAAAGAGTCTGGTCAAGTTCCTTATCAACACATTTAATTAGTGACCTTGTTAAACACTCCCCAGATGGCTATCTTTTGTGAAACAAATTACTCCCCCATGGGTGATTTCAGATGTTTTAACTTCCCCAAAAACTTGTGCAAAGCAATTATTCCAGCATGTTGAAAGGCTCTGTTTCACCTGTAAACTTTTGTCTGTTGCTTTTGTCACCAGAGAGGACCATTTGCAATGTCACCTTCTTCCCACGCTTTGTGCAAAACTGACAGCAAGTTTCAGAGTCCTGAAATGCTGCCTGTATACTGCCTTAATGCCTCATGTTTTGATGTAGCACGTCATGCATGGTGATCCCACCTGTGTCCAAGTCTCATGGTCTCTCAGACACCAGAGGCAGGAGGATGGGAAAAGAGGAGGAGCACCAACTGTCCAAGCAAGGCCCTTCTAGAAACTTCACAAAGGAAAGTGTCACTCCCAAATGGAGTATTTTAAACTCCTAGATTAAAAAAAATACATTAGTGCAGTGTTCAAACAGAAAAATTGAGCGATCAAAATGTGTAAATATTGCCAAGTGTATGGCTTTTCTTAAATCACTAACTCATCTGGGCAGTGCACACTGTGCACTCTCTGTCCTCTACAATGCATTAATATCCATTCAACAAGGGAGAAAATACTGGATGCAGTCAAACATAGGACAGTGTTGTACAAAATGCTTCTACTTCTGCAGATTTTCTGATCATCTTCATTATCTATGATGCTAGTTCCACATTCTGCACTTAAAGACTTAATTCAGAAAAAGACTATGTCTACCTGTAAGCACTTTTTGACTGATCTGTTTTCATTAGACATAGACTAAAGTTTATTAACTTCTATGATAAAATGATTGGCCTGGTAGACAAAGGAAGAGCCGTTGTTATTATCTACGTAGTCTTCAGGAGGGCTTTCAACATTGTCTCTCATAAGACTTTCACAAAGAAGGTAATGAAGAATGGGCTGGATGAGAAGGCAGTGAAATGGATTGAAAACTGGCCAGGCCCAGAGGGTGCTGATCATTGGCGTGAAGTCTAGTTGGAAGCCAGAAACTAGTGATGTACCCTAAGGGTTAATGCTAGGTGTAATCCTGTTCAATACCTTCATTAATGACCTGAAGGATGGGGCAGAATGTACCCCTTCAACCTCAACAATTCTGTGATTCTGTGAAATTCAATTCCCATAATATTTACTGAGTCTTGCATAATGTTACATGGTCTTGCATAACCAGGTACATTTGATTTCCTACTTTGTAGGTTTTTTAATAAGATCTTTTCACCTTCATGCTGTCACTTTAAATCCAACTAGCTGCATAGGTAATTGAAAATGTTTCTATGAAATTATTATGCAACAGCCTTTGTAAAACAAATTAATTTCTTGAGAGACTGGATCCACAAGTAGCTTAGACAATGGGAACTCCACAGCCTGCTCCTAGATGTCTCAACTTCTTATTTCCCATAGGTATAGGAAAAGTCAATTTCCTTAAACGCTGGGTGCTCATAGCATACAGACTAAAAGCAATCTGCCAGTTAGAGAGGGATCACTGAGAAGAGAGTGCATCCCATACCCTTTGGACTTCCTCAATTACCAACAGGAGGAAAAAATTCTTTGAGAAAACTTGAGCTCGTCTTTTGTTATTGTTGCTTTACTGAAGGTAGCCCAGAGGAATAAAATCAGTTAGTAATAAATAATCAAATAGTTCTCTTCAATCAGTATTTAAGCCCAACATGGAAATAATGAGGCACAGCATGACTTGTGCCTACCTTAAGTCACCAAAAGAGCTCCCCTATACATGAGGGTAAAGGAATTAATACAGCAAAGAAAAATCATGGTGTTGGGAACACAGACACTTGCCTTTCTTTATCTCCTGTTGGTGTAAACCCCTAAATTGCATACATATGTTTAGCTCAAAATCTACTGGGAATTAAATGCAATATCATAAAAGAAAAAGAAACCCCCAGCTTTCATTAATCTGAGCCAGGTTACTGAGGGGATCTGCCTGTTACCTGCATTGCAGTTTTGCAGGACAATAGCAAAACAGAAAAATGTCTGCTAAGAGAATTTATTTATGGTATTATTAAGAGATGCAGGGAGAATTAGCCTATAAAACTGGCTGCCCATATCTATTTTGAATATTTTGTTGATGAACAATTTCTATATTTTCTTCATTCCAGGGTGATACCTATTGGGAAAAAAAGATCAGTGGTCTGAGCTGCTTCCCATGTCTGTTTTAAGTGGGTTACACTGCTGTGGAGAAGAGTATCTATTTCTGCTTCTGTTTCTAAATTTGCTCTTTGTCCAAAACAAGTTATCAGGAAAAGAGGTGGAAGAAATGGGTCTGGTTCTCCCCAGATAAATGAAGAGAAATTTTTGCCCCTTGAAACTATTCACAAGTGTATTCATTTGTAACTACTGCAGCTGGACCACAGTCTATCACAGGAGTTAAACCTCACCCTGTCTCCAGACCCTTTTAGTCAGTGGGATTATAATGATAGAAAGCAGGTGTATATTTAGGGACAGAAAATAGTATCGCTTATCATACCAATTTTACAATGAGATCCATTCATTGCTGGTACACTGTGATGCACAGCAAGTGAGTTTAGCAGCATAAGTAATTTGGTAAGTGCGTGTTTGGCAGCTGATTTTTGACTCTTAAGATGAATATCTGAGTGAGTAGCTCATTAACTGAAATCTTCAAGAAAGCTGAGGTATATACCAGCTCACATAATATTTCTCCTATAGAAAAAACAACAATCTTCTAAGAGACATATAAATCCTGTATAAGATTTATGGACTGAAGTGACGTGAGGGGTTCCTTTGTCTATGCATGTTTTTCTTCTATCACTTTAAATTTACTGTTGTTATGATGTATACAAAATACAAGAACCATATTTTACAAAATGCTCCAGATACAAAATGAAATGTATGCTGAGATTTGGGATTATATTCTGCAAGTTTCATTACAGTTTTGACTTGATGCACAGTTTAGCTTCCATTTTCCATCTTTGTTCCATTGCTCTTTCTTGCATTATGATAGGGATTTATGTTAAAATTTTACTGTCTTCCAAAGGCACACATCGGAGTTGAGCCAGGCACACAGGCACTCCAAAGATAATAAGAAACATGAGCTTTCTAAAAATAAAGACAGGAAAGCTGCTAAGACTTTGAGTATTGTTATGCTGGGTTTCTTAATATGTTGGTTTCCCTTTTTTTTTTGCAATCTTAATTGATCCATTTTTAAATTTTTCCATTCCTTTACCTCTGTTTCATTCTCTAAACTGGCTTGGGTATCTAAATTCTTTCCGCAATCCATTAATATATGGATTTTTATATCCATGGTTTCGGAAAACATTTAAATATATCTTAAAAGGCAAAATATTTAATCCACATTTTCGTACCATAAAAATTTTGTCTGAAGATCAGTCACAGTAATAGATTCTACTAGTGAGAGTAGCTCTAGAAATGAAGAAGAAACAGTGGATTACTGAATATTCATGTTTCAGTATGAGTGCAATATGAATTTTATGGGTCAGTCCTGTAGAATTATTTTAATTTCAGAAATTATTTACATGCAGCCCATAAACTCAGTATTTCACCTAATCTTGTATTTATGCAGCTAGTCTTTCTTAGGGTTCACTCTTGATAACCCTAAACTGAATGTATCCCAGGCTCATATAGTGAGAATTTGTCACCCTTTTGTGAAGGGAACATTAGCAGATGAATAGTCTCCTGCTATTCCCAAGCAAATAGGATGGGAGTGTAATTTTGGCTTGAAGTCGATCTTTTCCCCTGAAAGCAATAGAATCAGGTTTTCACGCTTTCCTCTGTGTGCTTCGTACTTGGGAAGGAGTACTCAGGAACCAGAGCATGGCTCGCACTCAGCTCTGTGCTTGTCTGGTCTTTGTTTAGATGTCAGGCTCCAGATGTTATAAAATAAGCTTGCTGACAGCTCACCACACCTTCACACCGAACTGGAACCTCTAGTTTAGTTCTTTGCCGTGCTGAGCTCCCTCTGAAGTCAGAAGGAGGCACTGCCAGCATTCACATCTGTTGCATGTTTAAAGTAAGCTTCACTGAGTTGTCTTTACTGAAAGCAGGCACTGCAGTGTTTTTATTGTGAATTGTACCTCTGACTTACCTTTTGCTCTACACATACAGTTTCTACTCTACCCTTATTAAAGAGTGACTACCAAAAAGCCATCCACGTTTAGCCACTTGTTGGCTTATCACATCTGCACTAGCATACCATGCCAGTGATGGCTGCTTGTTATGTTTGCTGAAAACTTTTTAATGGATCTGTGATAACATGAACATGTGCTATTTTGGATCTGGAGAATTCCAGTTTCATGTCAACCCTGAAACACTTAAGACAGCAAGGATCTGGAAGGTCATAGACTTGTCTGAAGTGTTGTGCAAGGCTCTCACCTTTCCCAATAGAAAGGTAAAGTCCAAGGTCT
Organism: Callaeas wilsoni; assembly: GCA_013398955.1. Lineage (NCBI taxonomy): Eukaryota > Metazoa > Chordata > Aves > Passeriformes > Callaeidae > Callaeas > Callaeas wilsoni. The sequence goes on from VWPU01013550.1 coordinate 32,866, forward strand.
TTAAGCTGACACAAGTACATTCCTTGTGCACAGTTGCCACTAGCCAAACAGCCAGACCAGGGAATAGAGCAGGGCTGGATGCAATAAAATCTTTAGGCACCTGGAAGGTGGATAATATGTTGTCCCATACCATTACTCCATGCGTGCCCAGGAGACCCATGGATTAAATACGAGGGCAGCCGGAGCAGTGGTTGGGGAGAGAAAGAAAACTGAGCAGCAGGTTGTTTGCAGCCAGTGACTCAGTTCTGGAGAGCTGGACCTCCAACACAGCCTGGCCCTGACTTTCAGAGCCTGTGCTGTTTCCTCTTTGTCTAAACTCATCTTAATCTGGTTTTGCTCCTGCAGGATGTTCCTGGGGGCCAGCTCTCTGGGGAAGCAGAGGGCAACCTTCGCATACAACACCTGTCACACAACACCTTAGTGGCCAGGGTGCCATCTGAGATATCACCAGGAACTTTCTGGTTCTGCTTTTGGAGCTGAGCCATGTGAAATACACAGTGTTTGGGGGTGATACATAGACCCTGCAGTGTGTCAGCAATGGCAGGGAGAGGGGAGCTCCATGCTCCTTTTATGCAGCAGAGGTGGTGTCGCAGCCAGCTTTGCCAGATCTTGTCTGCATGCAGATCAATGTGGCTTCTTCAGAGAAACTTGCATGCCATTAGGCCTGTCCTTGTCCTTAGTCCATGTGCAGGGTGGGGTTCGAAAGCTAACAAATTATAATGGTCCCTGATATCCTTCCAGCAGTGAGACCATAAGTCAAATGATGGATCACAAAAAATTGTATATAACACTAGTTTCAGGGACAACTACAGATCTTTTTCAAGTGTCTTCACAATGTTTGCTGCCAGCAGCATTTTCTACAGTACTCAACTGTTTTGCAGTTTAAATTCCTTCTGTTAGTTGCACAAGAATGTTCTCTAAATACACATTTAGGTATTTCTGAAAGCTCTTCTAAGTATTAAATGTCTAGCTGGTGACACACAACGCAGTTGGAAACATTCAAGTAATGATTAAATTACTTCACTAACATACAGCATAAATGATTTAGAGTCAACCCAATACATTACATATCCTGTAGTGTCAACTTCTGTGTCAGACAGCACATCTTCAGGGAACAATATTGACCTGTCTGTGAGGTTTCAGTGTGTCATGCCCTTCTGTGTGCTCAGTGTGTGCCCTTGGATGTAAAATGAGTATCTACTTAGGTAGTTTTGTTGAACAACTTGCAACCTGTTAGTAGGTCTTTAGTACTTCTTCTGGCCAAGGACTCTTGCAGATCTGTCAGATGGTGTAATTTGTCTCCTGAGTGACTTTGTGGCATGCCATGCTGTTCTCCCTGCTGTTAAGCTTGATACTGGTGCTAAACTTGCTGCTAAAAAATACCCCACTGCTTGGCACAGAACCTGGCCAATCAGAATAAAAGGGATTTTTTTTTCTGTGGACCACACCTGCTGGTACACAGGAGAACCTAAGTATCTGTGTTGGTTTTTTTGTTTTGATTTGGTTTCTTTTAGGGGGGAAGGTTGGGGGTTTTTCCCTGAAAAACGTACTCATACATTAATGTAAAATAATTACATAGTGGACTGTTTTAGCGTGAATTTTGGTCTATATCAAATCCAGATGGTGTTCTTATTCTTCAGGGAATTAGCCAAGAGGGTTAGGATGTCTTGATTCCAGCAAGAGCTGACGTTACCCTTAGAGGAAGGACAATTCTGGCTTCAAGAGGAAGTTCAAGCTTCCACATCCAGGCAAGGACCTCAGCCTGAGAGCACTTCCATTGTGCTTTTCCTTTCTGGTACATCCCAGTTTGAACACACAGAACAGCTAGATGTGGTTAAGAGCATCCCACCCAGGAAATCTGCACTCAGCCTCCCACTTGCAATGCCTCAAACAGCAACATTTAGAGTTCTCTTCAAAGCCAGTGATTTTTATTCAAAAAAGTGCTATATTTTTACTCTCAAATGATTTGCAGCTCAGGAACTTGCAGGTGTCTCTGCAGTGCCTGCTTGTGGTCAGAATAGTTAAACTATTTTTTCTTTTAATCTTTTCCGTCACAAACTAAATGTTGAGGAAGGATTTCCTACCCTCTTGTGGAGTCCACAGGCAAAAGCAGCTTTAACAAAAAAAAAAGGTCAGCAATGCCTTATATTAAGACAGGGGTAAAAAAAAAAAATTAAATCTTTGAGTTGCAAAAACACCATCTGAAAACTTCAAGAAATAGATTGGTTTACTTTTGGAAGCTCTGTGTTGATTTTTATTTTACACCTTAATACTGCAGAGCACTTAACAAATATTTAGAATAAAGTTCCAAAATTAATTCTTCAAGATTGACATTAAAAATTTTGGTTTGCAGGCATTTATTTTGCTACTCAAAACTAAAATATGCAAAGAAGACAGATAACTTCAGGTAAATTAGTGCTTAATAGCATCCATTTTTCAGCTACAATGTTTTTTAACAAAAAACCCTAAAACATTTTAATCTGCTTTAGTGAAAATTAGGTAAATGTAAGTGACTCATCCAAGAAATTCCTGACAAAAAGGCATATACAGCTATAACAGTAGCATATTACAGTAATTTATTTATTCTTCTGTTTACATAACCTAATCAAATGATCTTCTTTCCAGATCAGTAGTGTGTCAGCTTTCATGGCCACAGCAGCAAGAGAGCATTGATGAAGCATTACAGAAAACATTGACATTAAAAAGGTTGTGCAGTTTCTCAAAGGACAGCCATGAATCTTTTTAGCTGTATATAAACCAAGAACATTCCAGTTTTTCCTGTAAGAAAGGAGGAATGTTTTCGCTTTTAATTTTAATTACTCATTTCCACCAAAATGCAGGATGGAGAAAAAAGAGGACTCCAAGATGCTGTGGGTTTTATTTAATAAGAGAAAGGATAGTTAAACACACACAAAAAAGCAATCTGTTACTGCTTTGTGGTGCAGACTAGACAAAGATGGAGAAGAAGAGAAAGGGAGCCCTCTGAAGCACGAGGGGACACAAAAGCAGGCAAATAGGGTTTTTTACTCTGATTTAGCACAGCCTTCTCTTGCTCCATGCCAGCAAGCAGAGGCTGTCACTGCAGCAGGTTGCAGGTGACACCAGTTGGGAGGGAGGCAGCTGGCCTCAGCCACCAGCCCCCATCAGAACTGTACCCCTTCCTGCACTTGGGATCCTACCCTCAGACATTTTTATTTCAGAGCCTGCGTGTGACTGACGTGTACTGACACTGCAGGTACCCAACACCACCAGAGCCAAGAGTCAGATTTTGTCCCCTTGTCTTTCAGATGTTGATTGACAGAACTGTCACAGCAAGTGTGACTTGTATTTGTCTCTAGACCTGACGTAAAATTGTTATCATGATTGTTTAAAGGCTTTTCTGAAGACAAAAATACATGTTTTAAATAAATTAGGAGAGGCAAGATTTGACTCACAGAAGGGATAGTGTACTAAAGGACACCTTTTTCCCAAGAAAACTTTCCCCAACAGATCTTGTTCTTCCATGTGTAAGTAACTCTTTATTCTGGTTTTCTTTCCCAGGACTGACTGTGTTGCAATACTTTGTTGAATACTTCAAGTCGCCAAATCATGACTTTGTCCAGCCTCTGGAGCTCACACCTGGTGTAGTATTGTTCTGACTTTGTTAAGATTTCAGGGCCCAGAAATGCAAAGCATGGACTTTGCCCCTGTGCTACATGCATGTACACATGTGGAACCATCCTGTCCAAAATGGTGGGAAATGTGTCTGTGAGTGCTTCCATCCATCATCTCCAGAAATCCGCTCTCCCAGCAAGTTTCTGGTCTGCTCCATTGTCAAAACTGACTTTTCCTCAGCGTCGTGCTATGGCCCACAGCACAGCCAGCTCCATGAAATCATGCTGGTACTTTGGGGCTCTCTCCTGCAAACCCTGCACTTCTTGTGATGCAGTTGTATGTAGCACCTCACCTTCCTGATGGATTTCTCTCTCTTGACTCTAATTATGCCATCTTTCACCCATTTCATTAGATCACCAAAATCACCATCCCCATGAAAGAAGTATTTTTCTTAGATGGCTTGTCAATTTTATTCTTGTTCACCTTTAGCTTGGTTTTCTCATGGTTAAATATTAACTGGTTTGTAAAGTTTTGGGTTGGCTTTTTTGCTGTTGTTGTTGGTTGATTCTGTTGTTCTTGACTGACTTTCAGCAATAGTTGATATTTTTACTAACTTCTCAGCATCTAAGGACTTGTGCAATGCCACCTTCTGGATAGATTATTTCAGCTCTGCCTGCAGGTCTATAATTTATGCTTTATAATTTGATTTTAAAAACTTTGAAAATATTCATTGCAGTTGCAATACTCGAACTGCTATTTTCAGTGTACTCTACTGCTATCTTGTTGTATTCTTTATAAATTAATTAGCAACTCATGGAATTACTTGCAGAAAAATTTGCAAATATTTATATAGGTTGCAAATATTTCTTTTATCTTTTGAGTATTTGCATTTACTGTCACATACAGTAACAGGTAACCTAGGATTGGACTTAGATACAGCAAGGTGATACAATAACCTAAGAAATGTCATGCCAGATTCTAGGAAATGACCCAGCACACTGAAACATGTACAGGATACATTATCCAGATTCTCTGCGGTGTGTACAGAGTCCCAAGTTACATGGCCAAGACATTGAAGAACCATTGTATACATGAGTCAGTGGAAACACTCATGCTTAAGTCACAGGAGGTAGTTATTTAGATATCATTGTTTGAAAAGCACCCTAGTCGCACCAATCTTTCCAAACAAACTAGGGGAGGAGAATGGAGCCAAAATTTTTCCAACTGAAAACACTGCATCATCTTTACCTACTCACAGGACTGCAGACATGCTAAACCAACCTCAGTCTGCTTTCATAAATGTAATTTTTCATTCTGTAGCTGAAAAATATTTTAAATGTGGGTTGATTTATGGTATGATGGTCTACTTTCTGAAAAACTGCCTACCTCTCCATGTGCTGCACTGCACTGCTTATGAGGATAAGCTATCTTTTAGAAAGGTGGGTACATTCCCTCAGAGGAATTAAAGGTTAGATTTTCACAAAGGGAGTAAATGAAATATAAATAAAACCCCTATCATATTTGTCAAAGGTTGCATGGGCAAAGCTTCAGCTATGTCTTCCCAGTGGTTACGGCACTATGCCCCTTTCCCACAGACAGGATGCCAAAGTGATGGCTGGCTGCTGCCATGGAGTTCTTCTAGTGTGTGAGTACAGAAGGAAGATAACCTTATTTGGTGATGCAGGACATTCTGGTGTATCTGGCTTTTCTAATATTATGGGCTGGGTTTTTTTGGGGTTTTTTGGGGTTTTTTTTTGTCAGCCCATAATAATAGAGATTTTTATTTCTCGCTGCAACAATTTAGCAGAAATCAATATCTCATTCAAGCAACGCGACCAGCAGTGCAACGTGGTCCACTCAGGGAGGAAGAAAATGTGTTTCTACAGAGTCTGAAAATTATGTTTAAAGTCTATGGAGCAGCCCTGGACCAGAACATCACCTCTAATCTCGCAGACTCACCACTGGACAAGCACAAAAGGAATTGCAGGCAATTACATTGGCCATTTCTGCTTCCTTTGGTGGAAATTCCACGGAGAGAGTGGTATCTGCACAGCCTGGGACCAACGGTCTGGCTGCAAGTCAGGGCTGCACAGGTGCCTGGAACCAGCAGAATATGAGTGATGGGGAGGTCTGCTTCAACCTGCCTTGCTCTCTCCTAACCCTTGCCCAGGCCACCTCTGCCCTTTTTCTACCACTGAAATATTGCTCAGTGTAAAAAGGCAGTTTTGCATGGGCCGTATCCAAGTGGTCGAAGGCCATTTGGTGCTTTCTACAGGCTGGACTACTTGGTGGCTTGTATTTCAGTATATTAATTCTTCCTTTATTTTGTTCTGCCAGTGCTGTGAAGCACACCACTTTACCTTCCCTCCTCCTTTCCTTTTCTATCAGCTTAAAATAGCCCAAGTTCTGATTTTTCTTCTGAAATGTGAATTATCAAGTCCTGTTAACACCTTGCTTGTTTTGGTTAGATTATTCCCAGCTGACTTGTGTTTTGCTCACTGCAAACAACAGCAAAGGGAATTGGGAACTCTGGAGAAGGGCTGTATTTTTTGTACCTGCAGAACTCTTGTGCAGTTTTGGGATTACTTTTAACACCTGTTATTAATTAATTCTTCTGTGGGGAACTATTGAACCAACGGCTGTCACATTCAACTATTCAACTCTTTTCTACGTGTTTTCTGACGTTTTCTGTCCTATATTTTGCAATTCCTCTACTTCATCACTAACAACTAAAAACTGCAATTTGGGGTCACAAAAAAAATTATGAAACAGAATGTTTTGAATATGATGAACTATGAGCTATTGGGGTTTTTCACTTTATTGTGAAATTAATATCTGCAAATTTGTCATAAATGAAAAAAGACACAAAGGATAACAAGATCAATAAATTGAAAGAAAGAACACTTTCCTTTGTATTAATCCAATACAATCCTAGGGTGAAGTAAATCTATGAGTTGTTAATTTCAAAGATAAGGGACAAAATATCTGAATTTATTCTTTTTATTAACTTTCTGAACTAAACTATCTTTTTTTAATTCTTCTCTAATTCTTCAGCTGACTAATTTGGACAACAATGCTACAGTTGAAGAAGGAAGTGATTTCTTTTCTCTCCATATTCACTTTTAACATGGTTTAAGTTGCCACAGTTAACTTAAAGAAGTACTGCTTCTAAAGCTGATCATATAGGTGTGCCCTACATGAGTACTTGAACAGCTGGAACACAGACCAATGTAACTAAAAGCAGGAAAACATAAAAGCAAAAGTTACATAAAAATAGGATGCAACAGGTGGAGGAATTTGTTGCAAGTGCTTTAGGCTAGAATTTAACAGCTACAAAGCTTAAGGTCAAATCTTGCCTTTTGTGCAAGAAATATGAAGAGAAATTACACACCATATCCTATGGAGACCCCCTCTCTCAGAGGTGGGATGTGCTACACCTAGCAGGATTTTAAATGGAACTGAGGGAGTACTTACTCTACAAACATTCCCACCACTCTGCATTGATGCTAAAACACTCAACCAGCTTCTTCAGAGGTGGTCACTGCTCACTGCTAAGGGAGAGCAAAAGCCTGCATTATGGGCTGTAGGGCTGTAATACACGTGATGGAAGGTTTGAGATATGAGTGTTCTAGCTCCATGTAGGTCATTTTAGTAAGCCCATAGCCTTCTCAAACTTTTATATTCTATTTAAAGATCCTAGATAGGCTCTTTTGGTAGCTGCGAGGAAAAAAATTCACAGCAAAGGGGCAGATGATGGCCCTTTTAGAAAATCAATAATGCTCTGAAATTGTCTTGTTCTATTTTAAGGAACTCAGATTCAGAGGTTACTTAGAGGTATTTAGATTTTAGAGGTTATGTGCAGCAGTTTCAATTATAAAAAGGTATTGGCTATGCATGATTTCACTGCAGATTGAACCGTATCAGATAGCACACTTATCCTATATTTTTGGGTTTTCCTGTGGATTGTTGGGCTGCACAGCACGTTCAACAAAAGTTCAGTTTGAGACTGTACCCAGCAATTTTGTCTGAAGAAGGAAGGCTAAAGACAAGAAACAATGTAATGGGCATTTTTAAATTTTGCAATAGCATTCTTAACTTCATAGGTTAATATGTGTTAAAAAGCTCTTCTTGTTCCAAAGTAGAAAGATGTAAATTGCCATTATTTGAGCCTTCTCTTAATCATTAACTGATCTCTTTTTCCATGACCAAATGAGAAGAGAGGGGAAAAATAAAAACACTGTAAGAAAAAAAACAGCTATAGGAAGCATGCAGCTAACAGCAAGAGACCAGCAGATGCCTGACAGCCTGTTGAAAAGCGGTCAGTTTTTCACAACATGAAGCAGGCAATTGAATCAGGCCCTACATGGGTAAGAAACAGACAAAGGAATGGCACATTTTGTAGGACATCAGTGCAATACAGTGATTGTTTTAGCTGCCACATATTTTAATATATGCAATAAGATAAATGGTAAAACTCTTTTCCCTCTGTTTTATCTTACTTTTTTTTTCTTTCTTTTGAATGGCAAGAACAGTTTTCTTTCCTAGTACAAATTAGTTACAGCTTTGACATGATGTAATGTGTTCTGACATCTGTTTATTTTGAATCATTTTTGGTTTTGTCCATAAGGTTAAGAATCTGGTCAGAGAAAAATATTGATATTCAAAATATTTGAAATTAAAGCAAATATCTGGAGGAAGGAGACAAGAAAGAGGGCTTTTGTGATATTTTTGGGGATTTCTTGAATAGGGAGTGATCATAAAATTTTGGTGGTTTTAAACTGCGACATACAGGAAGCCTTGTGCTTGGAGTTGGAGTGTAATTCAATCTCCATTCTGCCAGTGTCTGATGTCCCCCGCAGTTTGATAGATTAATATTCATTGTTTCTTGGAACAGAAGCCAAAGCTGGTTCTACAGTTCCTCTGTCTATTCGTGCTGCAGCAGAAGGTAAAAACCTGTCCCCTGTTGCAGGTAGTTGCAGATTTTCTATAACAAGGTTACCAAACCCACAGGATCGGGCTAAATAGTGAAGGGCAGAATAAGAGTCTTATAAAAGTTCTGGTGCCAAATTACCACAGAAATATACAGGAAAGCTGTGGTACACACTGGAAGACCTAGACTGTGGGGTGAGTTTTGAGATTAAGACTCTTAAATTTATAAGTAGGGGATTATGGTAGGTGTCTAAATCCTGATTATAGCTACAGTTGGAATGGCTGTTTAAGTTTCAGCTGTAGTGGTCAGTGGCTCTTCAGGAGATATGAATCATTTGCCAAATGCCACCTAAGGTGTAATAGGGAACCTGAGATGCCTACACAGTAGCTGAGAGTCAGATGGGACACAACTGTGCATCTAAAATGGCACTAGATGCTTCTCTGTGGTGCATCAGGCTTAAGCAAGGCACATAACAGAAGTTTTGACATTTAGCTGTGTAGAAATCTGCAAGCCTCAAACTTAGTCATGTCCTAGGGGCAACTTAACATCATCTTACATTGACACCTTCTACTCTGAACTCACTGCAGCCAAGGCTATAGAGAAAGGGAACATCCACCAAGTTGCTAGTTGGTTTTTGAGATATTTTCTACCAGTCCTCAACAGATTATAGAGGGTATATGCCATGAATTCATTCAATTAGTCACTTTTTTTTTCCAAGTCGCATTGCATAATCTGTCTTTAGAGGTTTCTTCTGTAGAAGTGGATGAGCTTTAGTCCCTCGGTGGGTGACCATCATCTATGCTGCCACGTAAGGACAGTGCCGTAACATCTTGTGATTGTTACTAGATCTCCTTTTTGGCTAAACTGCAGGCTGGAATGACAGAGAAAAGGAAAAGCAGAACCCAGAGTATTGATGCATACAGTAGCAATGGCAGAGCAGGCAAGTGAGGAGGAAATGCTGCTAAAATTCTGGGAGTAGCCAAGATCATTTTCCTCATTTTCTGACACTGCATTTTGGAAATATTGTTAAACAACCTTTTCCTCATCTTTATAACTCTGCCTTGTATCCTTTTATCTTTGATGTCTGTTTGGTTTACGTAGCCAAGTTCTGTCAGAATCCCTTTGTGTGAGTTTCTTCTTTAATTTTACATGGTTCCAGAAAGCAGATAAGGTAATTATGAATTGAAAATGAAGAGGAGGACAAAGATGATGACGAGCTGTAAAATAATGAATATTGATTGCTTAACAATGACCTCACTTTCCAAATGAAGACCTATCGGATTCTATTAGAGCTAGTTGGTGAACTTACAGTGCATAGATTCTTTTATTTTTAATATTTTTTCTTCTGCAGGTTTGTAATTCTATATCTGAACAAAGTAATGCTGTTTCATTTTATGCCTTTTATAAATGTTTATTATTTCAAAATGGTCTGTCTGAAGTTAGAGAAATTATGTATTTTCAGGTATTACTTAATTAAACATTGGGCTTTGAAATAATAATGTCATTTCATTTCACTACTGTAGATGAAAATATAATATGTCTGAAAATTAAACTGAAAGGCAAAGAAAGATTTGAAAATAAGTTGCTAGTGAAATTTTTCTCTTTTTTTTAGGAAACATTATCAATATCGGGAAAGAATTTTCTGTTTATTTAAAACATATGCTACTATACTAATTACTATTGCTGGAGAGCAAGTGCCAGCCTAAATAACATGCAAATGGTCAATGCTTTTCTTCTTCTTTTTTAAAAATAAATAGATTTTACAGGTCATTCTGCAGTATAATTAACCCGTAAATTTGTTCAAGCTGGAAACCATCATCCATCATAATTATGTGCAGCACTGGGTATAATAGGAACATAATCTCATTTCAGGTTCTGGAGTTGATATTTTTATTAAATTAGCAAACAGAGATGACAACGATAATAACAGGAATTTTTGCTGATGGTGGAATGCATCAGTAATAACCGTCTGGGAAGCTCTGCCAGACTCTTTGCCAAATACTGGCAGCATTACTCTTCCTATGTAAAGCTAGAGGTGTGCGAGTGAGATGCGATAGCAGAGAATGAAATTGGCCCATACGGTAAATTACACACCACTTACGCACTGCTCATGCCTTGGAAAGAGGACACTCATCAGGAATATGAGGCCAGGGTTGGGCTGCTCCCCTTAATTTCATCATGCATCCTGCAGGCCTGGGGAGCTGCATGGAAATGAGTGCCTCATTTCTGCATCACTGGTGGCCCTGGAGCTTGTGCCACCCATGCTGCGGGGCCTGTGTGTCTGCTGGTTAAGGGCCAGGGCAGGAGCAGGAGGTGGGAGGCAGAAGTACAGTCAGGAAGGTCGGTCCTGCTTTGGATACTGGGCTAGGAGGAAGGTGTGTGTTTTCAAAATCACACTATGTTTGTCTGGCTTAACTTCCTTCTCTTGCAGATGTTATACACCATACTGGACATGGATCCCCAAACAGGACATCCTTTCACTTCAGTTTTACACACATGACAAGAATATAAATGGCAAATACTCTGACCTTCAGTCAGTAAATATCCAAAGCATCCTCCATGGTACTCAGTGACCGTGCATAGCAGGGGCTCAGCATTTCCTCTTTTCTTTGCCCGGAGCTTGTCCCATTTAATTCAGTCATTCGAAATCAGATTATGCTCCACAAGAAACAGGAAAGATAGGTGAATGAGGATTCCGAACTCCATCCCCAGGTAATGCTGGTGTGAGAGCTCTAGAGAGGAGCCAATGAAATGCATTTATAGGCACAAATTCATAGCATCACTTCATCAGCATCTCTGATAACACCTAGAGATGGCTTATTTACAATCTCTGTCCGTGCACCATTGCTAGTAGAGGAAACGGAAAGAATCTCCTTGCTTTATTTAAAAGGGTGAAACAGGGCATGTTCTCCCAGTCAATGGCTTTTCTATAGGAGTTAACAAAAATATTCGGAGGGCATACCATGCTCTTAGCAGTTCTGATCAATAAATATGATCAATAGTCTAGTAATTGTACATTCATAATTATTTTATGATTCTATTACAAAGGCTATTTAAATTTTTTTATAGTACAGACATTTCATTGAAAAGCTTATTTTATAATCCATTTTTCCCTCTCAGGCTTTAACATTATTCTTCAACTGGTTACTTTAAATAATCATATGACTTTGAGACATTTTACAGTAAAAGGTGGATGCCTATGATAAGTGAGCTACCAGCTGATGAGGACCAGGATTTTCTTCATAAAGCACAGAGCTTCACTAGGAAAGCATTTGGATACCTTGTTTCCATAGAATGAGCATTGATCATTCAGCGGTGACTGGGTCTTACTTCTAAGCCTAAAAAAAAAGTACCCAAGTGGTGATCTGCAGGAAAAGTGTTCTTACTGATGAAGAGTCACTTTTTAAAGAGGAAATACATTTTTGAAATCATATAGTAAAAGATGTATTGTTTTCTGGAGGAAAACTGTCAGTGATCTCAGCTGAAGTTTTATGAAGCAGGAGTGACTGGGTCAATCAGTGGAGTTTATGTGACAGAGATAATAATCAAGGCAGGCCCTTAATTTGGAAGGGATTTGCATAATAGTCTCATTAGTGCACCATCTAGCGGGATCATGGGGGAAACACTCGCACAAGTAGCAATGCTGAAATCACCACTAATAAAAATAGCCTGTTAAAAGCAGATTGACGATGTATACAGCATTCCTGCAGAAAAAAAGGGTTTTTTTCCTTAGTAACTTTAACTCATGAAAGTGAGAAAATGACATTTCCAACCATCAATTAACATAAGAACTCTATGTAGGCATACAAGTCTTGGAGTCTATGTTATCTCTCCTTTCAGCATGCTTTGAGACCCAGCAAGAGCCGTCCATGTAAAGTAAAGGGTAATCTTGCCTGCTTCAGGCCTTTTACTTAACACTCCATTGTGTTTGCAGTTTATTAGACTTCTCAATTATTATTGGGTTAGGAGGTCTAGTAAGTTTTCCACTGCTTTAGCTATTTCTAAATCTTATCAACGACCGAGACTATGATGAAGCAGAATTAAACTTGCACTTCCCAATTTCTTCAGCTCTTCCTCAGGCGAGGCTAGGCTGTGTGGAGGAGGCAACATTCCCAGCAATCGGGTGCTGCTGGCTGTTTGCGCTGTGCTATTTAATGTGCACGGGGGTATCCTGCAGACGGAGCAGCCCAACCCCGGGGCTCTGGGGAGCATTTGGCCCTATCATTGTCTCTTTGAAGAAGCGGGGAGGATGCAGAAGTGCCCCAAATGCCGTACGGGCAGCCTGGAGGCTCACTTGTCACTTCTCAGGTAGCTGGGCCAGGAGGAGCCCTGGTGCTGTAGCTACCGCATCCTCCTTGTCCTCCCGAGCCCGGTACCGGCAATTCGTGTGAATGCATCCTTCATTTTTCGTGCTCCTGGCATCGCTTGCCCCCTCTCCCAGCTGTATTTTGTGTTTCTCTGTATTTAAAGGCACCTCTAAAGAGATCTATAATTTCCCACTCACTTTCTTTGCATTGTCCATTCTCCTTTAGAGAAGAAATGACCCAAGCTGAAGGCAGGGCTGGGGAAGCAGGCTATCACACAGTAACGTCGTGCTTTTCACTGTAATATTGTATCCTTGCCCATGTTTTCCCCTTGCTTCTTGATGCAACAGCATCTTTTCCCTGCATGACACTCTCCCCACCCTACACCCCCACTTTTTCCATTCGCAGAGCGCTGCGGCTGCCGGGGTTGCCCCGTTCCCCTCGGGAGCCCCCGGGGCCCGTCAGCAGCAGGGTCCCCCTGCAGGCCCGGGCGGAGCCGCCCGTCAGGGGCCGCCCGGCTCCGCTCTCGCAGCCGCCCGGGCCGGGCCGCGCCTCCCACCGCCTCCCGCCGCCTCCCCGTCACGGCGGGGCG